>JAYMYR010000025.1:85000-87500 GCA_037954025.1 Phaseolus coccineus | reverse complement strand
AAGCAAGCACAACGTGAGGGGGGATGCATAGCGCCCAGCCACAAAGACTCCACATGCCTTGGTGTATGGTTGAGGAGCACACCCCCCCCTATAATAGTCTAATATGCAAAAGCCACTTTTGTACAAGTAGATACACTTTTTTTGAGTAGACATAAGTTCTGTTTTGGGACCTAGAGATCGAATTTTGATGAGATTTTTTGCAGGGATCCTCATAAAAATGGTATAACATTGCCTGCAAAAAATTAGAATTTTTCTCCATGGGGAAGTATTTTTTTTATTTTTTCAAAGACCCGAAATGTGGAAAATCGGGAAAAATGGAAAAACGTATCTAGACACCGTATTTTTGCGTGATTTTTTCCAGTCCATCACATATTAATATCAAGAAGGTGCCCACCAAATTTCGTTAAGATTGGACAAGGTTTCGAATTTTCATGAATTTTTTTCAAAACGCCCAATTTTTCAACATTTCAAAAATTCAAAACCACACCAAGATGGCTTGGTTTTGCCACCAAACTTTCTAAACCTCATTTTGGATGCATTTGTGAGACTTCCCAACCAACAATGCTCAAAAACCATGACTTTGAAAATTTCATGATTCGTGGCTCACCACCAAGGCACGAAAACTAGGCCAATCCACCAAAATCACCAAACTTGGCTAAGCCAAAACCCAACCAAGGTCAAATCCTTTTGCAACCAAACTTTGCACACCTCATTTTGGATGCATTTGTGACAATTCCCAACCAACATTGCTCAAAAACCATGACTTTGAATTTTCACCAAGTTTGGCACCAAGGCACGAAAACTAGACCGACCCACCAAAATCACCAAACTTGGCTAAGCCAAAACCCAACCAAGGTCAAATCCTTTTGCAACCAAACTTTTCACACCTCATTTTGGATGCATTTGTGACAATTCCCAACCAAGATTGCTCAAAAACCATGACTTCCAATTTTCACCAAGTTTGGCACCAAGGCACGAAAACTAGACCGACCCACCAAAATCACCAAACTTGGCTAAGCCAAAACCCAACCAAGATCAAATCCTTTTGCAACCAAACTTTTCACACCTCATTTTGGATGCATTTGTGACAATTACCAACCAAGATTGCTCAAAAACCATGACTTCCAATTTTCACCAAGTTTGGCACCAAGGCACGAAAACTAGACCGACCCACCAAAATCACCAAACTTGGCTAAGCCAAAACCCAACCAAGATCAAATCCTTTTGCAACCAAACTTTGCACACCTCATTTTGGATGCATTTGTGACAATTCCCAACCAAGATTGCTCAAAAACCATGACTTTGAAATTTCACCAAGTTTGGCACCAAGGCACGAAAACTAGACCGGCCACCAAAATCACCAAACTTGGCTAAGCCAAAACCCAACCAAGATCAAATCCTTTTGCAACCAAACTTTTCACACCTCATTTTGGATGCATTTGTGACAATTCCCAACCAAGATTGCTCAAAACCCATGACTTCCAATTTTCACCAAGTTTGGCACCAAGGCACGAAAACTATACCGACCCACCAAAATCACCAAACTTGGCTAAGCCAAAACCCAACCAAGACCAAATCCTTTTGCAACCAAACTTTTCACACCTCATTTTGGATGCATTTGTGACAATTCCCAACCAAGATGGCTCAAAAACCATGACTTCCAATTTTCACCAAGTTTGGCACCAAGGCACGAAAACTAGACCGACCCACCAAAATCACCAAACTTGGCTAAGCCAAAACCCAACCAAGATCAAATCCTTTTGCAACCAAACTTTTCACACCTCATTTTGGATGCATTTGTGACAATTACCAACCAAGATTGCTCAAAAACCATGACTTCCAATTTTCACCAAGTTTGGCACCAAGGCACGAAAACTAGACCGACCCACCAAAATCACCAAACTTGGCTAAGCCAAAACCCAACCAAGATCGAATCCTTTTGCAACCAAACTTTGCACACCTCATTTTGGATGCATTTGTGACAATTCCCAACCAAGATTGCTCAAAAACCATGACTTTGAAATTTCACCAAGTTTGGCACCAAGGCACGAAAACTAGACCGGCCACCAAAATCACCAAACTTGGCTAAGCCAAAACCCAACCAAGATCAAATCCTTTTGCAACCAAACTTTTCACACCTCATTTTGGATGCATTTGTGACAATTCCCAACCAAGATTGCTCAAAAACCATGACTTCCAATTTTCACCAAGTTTGGCACCAAGGCACGAAAACTATACCGACCCACCAAAATCACCAAACTTGGCTAAGCCAAAACCCAACCAAGACCAAATCCTTTTGCAACCAAACTTTTCACACCTCATTTTGGATGCATTTGTGACAATTCCCAACCAAGATGGCTCAAAAACCATGACTTCCAATTTTCACCAAGTTTGGCACCAAGGCACGAAAACTAGACCGACCCACCAAAATCACCAAACTTGGCTAAGCCAAAACCCAACCAAGATCAAATCCTTTTGCAACCAAACTTTGCACACCTCA
>JAYMYR010000025.1:72500-75000 GCA_037954025.1 Phaseolus coccineus | reverse complement strand
TTGTGACAATTCCCAACCAACATTGCTCAAAAACCATGACTTTGAATTTTCACCAAGTTTGGCACCAAGGCACGAAAACTAGACCGACCCACCAAAATCACCAAACTTGGCTAAGCCAAAACCCAACCAAGGTCAAATCCTTTTGCAACCAAACTTTTCACACCTCATTTTGGATGCATTTGTGACAATTCCCAACCAAGATTGCTCAAAAACCATGACTTCCAATTTTCACCAAGTTTGGCACCAAGGCACGAAAACTAGACCGACCCACCAAAATCACCAAACTTGGCTAAGCCAAAACCCAACCAAGATCAAATCCTTTTGCAACCAAACTTTTCACACCTCATTTTGGATGCATTTGTGACAATTACCAACCAAGATTGCTCAAAAACCATGACTTCCAATTTTCACCAAGTTTGGCACCAAGGCACGAAAACTAGACCGACCCACCAAAATCACCAAACTTGGCTAAGCCAAAACCCAACCAAGATCAAATCCTTTTGCAACCAAACTTTGCACACCTCATTTTGGATGCATTTGTGACAATTCCCAACCAAGATTGCTCAAAAACCATGACTTTGAAATTTCACCAAGTTTGGCACCAAGGCACGAAAACTAGACCGGCCACCAAAATCACCAAACTTGGCTAAGCCAAAACCCAACCAAGATCAAATCCTTTTGCAACCAAACTTTTCACACCTCATTTTGGATGCATTTGTGACAATTCCCAACCAAGATTGCTCAAAACCCATGACTTCCAATTTTCACCAAGTTTGGCACCAAGGCACGAAAACTATACCGACCCACCAAAATCACCAAACTTGGCTAAGCCAAAACCCAACCAAGACCAAATCCTTTTGCAACCAAACTTTTCACACCTCATTTTGGATGCATTTGTGACAATTCCCAACCAAGATGGCTCAAAAACCATGACTTCCAATTTTCACCAAGTTTGGCACCAAGGCACGAAAACTAGACCGACCCACCAAAATCACCAAACTTGGCTAAGCCAAAACCCAACCAAGATCAAATCCTTTTGCAACCAAACTTTTCACACCTCATTTTGGATGCATTTGTGACAATTACCAACCAAGATTGCTCAAAAACCATGACTTCCAATTTTCACCAAGTTTGGCACCAAGGCACGAAAACTAGACCGACCCACCAAAATCACCAAACTTGGCTAAGCCAAAACCCAACCAAGATCGAATCCTTTTGCAACCAAACTTTGCACACCTCATTTTGGATGCATTTGTGACAATTCCCAACCAAGATTGCTCAAAAACCATGACTTTGAAATTTCACCAAGTTTGGCACCAAGGCACGAAAACTAGACCGGCCACCAAAATCACCAAACTTGGCTAAGCCAAAACCCAACCAAGATCAAATCCTTTTGCAACCAAACTTTTCACACCTCATTTTGGATGCATTTGTGACAATTCCCAACCAAGATTGCTCAAAAACCATGACTTCCAATTTTCACCAAGTTTGGCACCAAGGCACGAAAACTATACCGACCCACCAAAATCACCAAACTTGGCTAAGCCAAAACCCAACCAAGACCAAATCCTTTTGCAACCAAACTTTTCACACCTCATTTTGGATGCATTTGTGACAATTCCCAACCAAGATGGCTCAAAAACCATGACTTCCAATTTTCACCAAGTTTGGCACCAAGGCACGAAAACTAGACCGACCCACCAAAATCACCAAACTTGGCTAAGCCAAAACCCAACCAAGATCAAATCCTTTTGCAACCAAACTTTGCACACCTCATTTTGGATGCATTTGTGACAATTCCCAACCAAGATTGCTCAAAAACCATGACTTTGAAATTTCACCAAGTTTGGCACCAAGGCACGAAAACTAGACCGGCCACCAAAATCACCAAACTTGGCTAAGCCAAAACCCAACCAAGATCAAATCCTTTTGCAACCAAACTTTTCACACCTCATTTTGGATGCATTTGTGACAATTCCCAACCAAGATTGCTCAAAAACCATGACTTCCAATTTTCACCAAGTTTGGCACCAAGGCACGAAAACTATACCGACCCACCAAAATCACCAAACTTGGCTAAGCCAAAACCCAACCAAGACCAAATCCTTTTGCAACCAAACTTTTCACACCTCATTTTGGATGCATTTGTGACAATTCCCAACCAAGATGGCTCAAAAACCATGACTTCCAATTTTCACCAAGTTTGGCACCAAGGCACGAAAACTAGACCGACCCACCAAAATCACCAAACTTGGCTAAGCCAAAACCCAACCAAGATCAAATCCTTTTGCAACCAAACTTTGCACACCTCATTTTGGATGCATTTGTGACAATTCCCAACCAAGATGGCTCAAAAACCATGACTTTGAATTTTCACCAAGTTTGGCACCAAGGCACGAAAACTAGACCGACCCACCAAAATCACCAAACTTGGCTAAGCCAAAACCCAACCAAGGTCAAATCCTTTTGCAACCAAACTTTTCACACCTCATTTTGGATG
>JAYMYR010000025.1:50000-52500 GCA_037954025.1 Phaseolus coccineus | reverse complement strand
TCCCTCTAGTGGCCGCTACTAGACCGAAAATAAAGCCCTTCCCAAGTGGTACAAGACAATACCCCCGGCCGGTCACAAGCCAGACATGATGGCCCCCTTCCCGCGAACGGTGAGAAGCCATACCCCCGATTTTGTGCTCACAAGTGTTGAAATAAGCCACACACCGAAGCCCACAAGCGTGCCACAACTGCACATAACATTTTCACGCACTAGGTTGAAAGTCGGTCGAAACCGACATCGGCCGCCGGAACCCGCCCCACCATGGGTGACACCAACCCAAGTTGGTGGATCAACCATGCAATGGGCGTTGTGACTTGCTTTCACCACAAAGCAAGCACAACGTGAGGGGGGATGCATAGCGCCCAGCCACAAAGACTCCACATGCCTTGGTGTATGGTTGAGGAGCACACCCCCCCCTATAATAGTCTAATATGCAAAAGCCACTTTTGTACAAGTAGATACACTTTTTTTGAGTAGACATAAGTTCTGTTTTGGGACCTAGAGATCGAATTTTGATGAGATTTTTTGCAGGGATCCTCATAAAAATGGTATAACATTGCCTGCAAAAAATTAGAATTTTTCTCCATGGGGAAGTATTTTTTTTATTTTTTCAAAGACCCGAAATGTGGAAAATCGGGAAAAATGGAAAAACGTATCTAGACACCGTATTTTTGCGTGATTTTTTCCAGTCCATCACATATTAATATCAAGAAGGTGCCCACCAAATTTCGTTAAGATTGGACAAGGTTTCGAATTTTCATGAATTTTTTTCAAAACGCCCAATTTTTCAACATTTCAAAAATTCAAAACCACACCAAGATGGCTTGGTTTTGCCACCAAACTTTCTAAACCTCATTTTGGATGCATTTGTGAGACTTCCCAACCAACAATGCTCAAAAACCATGACTTTGAAAATTTCATGATTCGTGGCTCACCACCAAGGCACGAAAACTAGGCCAATCCACCAAAATCACCAAACTTGGCTAAGCCAAAACCCAACCAAGGTCAAATCCTTTTGCAACCAAACTTTGCACACCTCATTTTGGATGCATTTGTGACAATTCCCAACCAACATTGCTCAAAAACCATGACTTTGAATTTTCACCAAGTTTGGCACCAAGGCACGAAAACTAGACCGACCCACCAAAATCACCAAACTTGGCTAAGCCAAAACCCAACCAAGGTCAAATCCTTTTGCAACCAAACTTTTCACACCTCATTTTGGATGCATTTGTGACAATTCCCAACCAAGATTGCTCAAAAACCATGACTTCCAATTTTCACCAAGTTTGGCACCAAGGCACGAAAACTAGACCGACCCACCAAAATCACCAAACTTGGCTAAGCCAAAACCCAACCAAGATCAAATCCTTTTGCAACCAAACTTTTCACACCTCATTTTGGATGCATTTGTGACAATTACCAACCAAGATTGCTCAAAAACCATGACTTCCAATTTTCACCAAGTTTGGCACCAAGGCACGAAAACTAGACCGACCCACCAAAATCACCAAACTTGGCTAAGCCAAAACCCAACCAAGATCAAATCCTTTTGCAACCAAACTTTGCACACCTCATTTTGGATGCATTTGTGACAATTCCCAACCAAGATTGCTCAAAAACCATGACTTTGAAATTTCACCAAGTTTGGCACCAAGGCACGAAAACTAGACCGGCCACCAAAATCACCAAACTTGGCTAAGCCAAAACCCAACCAAGATCAAATCCTTTTGCAACCAAACTTTTCACACCTCATTTTGGATGCATTTGTGACAATTCCCAACCAAGATTGCTCAAAACCCATGACTTCCAATTTTCACCAAGTTTGGCACCAAGGCACGAAAACTATACCGACCCACCAAAATCACCAAACTTGGCTAAGCCAAAACCCAACCAAGACCAAATCCTTTTGCAACCAAACTTTTCACACCTCATTTTGGATGCATTTGTGACAATTCCCAACCAAGATGGCTCAAAAACCATGACTTCCAATTTTCACCAAGTTTGGCACCAAGGCACGAAAACTAGACCGACCCACCAAAATCACCAAACTTGGCTAAGCCAAAACCCAACCAAGATCAAATCCTTTTGCAACCAAACTTTTCACACCTCATTTTGGATGCATTTGTGACAATTACCAACCAAGATTGCTCAAAAACCATGACTTCCAATTTTCACCAAGTTTGGCACCAAGGCACGAAAACTAGACCGACCCACCAAAATCACCAAACTTGGCTAAGCCAAAACCCAACCAAGATCAAATCCTTTTGCAACCAAACTTTGCACACCTCATTTTGGATGCATTTGTGACAATTCCCAACCAAGATTGCTCAAAAACCATGACTTTGAAATTTCACCAAGTTTGGCACCAAGGCACGAAAACTAGACCGGCCACCAAAATCACCAAACTTGGCTAAGCCAAAACCCAACCAAGATCAAATCCTTTTGCAACCAAACTTTTCACACCTCATTTTGGATGCATTTGTGACAATTCCCAACC
>JAYMYR010000025.1:37500-40000 GCA_037954025.1 Phaseolus coccineus | reverse complement strand
AATTTCGTTAAGATTGGACAAGGTTTCGAATTTTCATGAATTTTTTTCAAAACGCCCAATTTTTCAACATTTCAAAAATTCAAAACCACACCAAGATGGCTTGGTTTTGCCACCAAACTTTCTAAACCTCATTTTGGATGCATTTGTGAGACTTCCCAACCAACAATGCTCAAAAACCATGACTTTGAAAATTTCATGATTCGTGGCTCACCACCAAGGCACGAAAACTAGGCCAATCCACCAAAATCACCAAACTTGGCTAAGCCAAAACCCAACCAAGGTCAAATCCTTTTGCAACCAAACTTTGCACACCTCATTTTGGATGCATTTGTGACAATTCCCAACCAACATTGCTCAAAAACCATGACTTTGAATTTTCACCAAGTTTGGCACCAAGGCACGAAAACTAGACCGACCCACCAAAATCACCAAACTTGGCTAAGCCAAAACCCAACCAAGGTCAAATCCTTTTGCAACCAAACTTTTCACACCTCATTTTGGATGCATTTGTGACAATTCCCAACCAAGATTGCTCAAAAACCATGACTTCCAATTTTCACCAAGTTTGGCACCAAGGCACGAAAACTAGACCGACCCACCAAAATCACCAAACTTGGCTAAGCCAAAACCCAACCAAGATCAAATCCTTTTGCAACCAAACTTTTCACACCTCATTTTGGATGCATTTGTGACAATTACCAACCAAGATTGCTCAAAAACCATGACTTCCAATTTTCACCAAGTTTGGCACCAAGGCACGAAAACTAGACCGACCCACCAAAATCACCAAACTTGGCTAAGCCAAAACCCAACCAAGATCAAATCCTTTTGCAACCAAACTTTGCACACCTCATTTTGGATGCATTTGTGACAATTCCCAACCAAGATTGCTCAAAAACCATGACTTTGAAATTTCACCAAGTTTGGCACCAAGGCACGAAAACTAGACCGGCCACCAAAATCACCAAACTTGGCTAAGCCAAAACCCAACCAAGATCAAATCCTTTTGCAACCAAACTTTTCACACCTCATTTTGGATGCATTTGTGACAATTCCCAACCAAGATTGCTCAAAACCCATGACTTCCAATTTTCACCAAGTTTGGCACCAAGGCACGAAAACTATACCGACCCACCAAAATCACCACTTGGCTAAGCCAAAACCCAACCAAGACCAAATCCTTTTGCAACCAAACTTTTCACACCTCATTTTGGATGCATTTGTGACAATTCCCAACCAAGATGGCTCAAAAACCATGACTTCCAATTTTCACCAAGTTTGGCACCAAGGCACGAAAACTAGACCGACCCACCAAAATCACCAAACTTGGCTAAGCCAAAACCCAACCAAGATCAAATCCTTTTGCAACCAAACTTTTCACACCTCATTTTGGATGCATTTGTGACAATTACCAACCAAGATTGCTCAAAAACCATGACTTCCAATTTTCACCAAGTTTGGCACCAAGGCACGAAAACTAGACCGACCCACCAAAATCACCAAACTTGGCTAAGCCAAAACCCAACCAAGATCAAATCCTTTTGCAACCAAACTTTGCACACCTCATTTTGGATGCATTTGTGACAATTCCCAACCAAGATTGCTCAAAAACCATGACTTTGAAATTTCACCAAGTTTGGCACCAAGGCACGAAAACTAGACCGGCCACCAAAATCACCAAACTTGGCTAAGCCAAAACCCAACCAAGATCAAATCCTTTTGCAACCAAACTTTTCACACCTCATTTTGGATGCATTTGTGACAATTCCCAACCAAGATTGCTCAAAAACCATGACTTCCAATTTTCACCAAGTTTGGCACCAAGGCACGAAAACTATACCGACCCACCAAAATCACCAAACTTGGCTAAGCCAAAACCCAACCAAGACCAAATCCTTTTGCAACCAAACTTTTCACACCTCATTTTGGATGCATTTGTGACAATTCCCAACCAAGATGGCTCAAAAACCATGACTTCCAATTTTCACCAAGTTTGGCACCAAGGCACGAAAACTAGACCGACCCACCAAAATCACCAAACTTGGCTAAGCCAAAACCCAACCAAGATCAAATCCTTTTGCAACCAAACTTTGCACACCTCATTTTGGATGCATTTGTGACAATTCCCAACCAAGATGGCTCAAAAACCATGACTTTGAATTTTCACCAAGTTTGGCACCAAGGCACGAAAACTAGACCGACCCACCAAAATCACCAAACTTGGCTAAGCCAAAACCCAACCAAGGTCAAATCCTTTTGCAACCAAACTTTTCACACCTCATTTTGGATGCATTTGTGACAATTCCCCACCAAGATTGCTCAAAAACCATGACTTTGAATTTTCACCAAGTTTGGCACCAAGGCACGAAAACTAGACCGACCCACCAAAATCACCAAACTTGGCTAAGCCAAAACCCAACCAAGGTCAAATCCTTTTGCAACCAAACTTTTCACACCTCATTTTGGATGCATTTGTGACAATTCCCAACCAAGATTGCTC
>JAYMYR010000025.1:15000-17500 GCA_037954025.1 Phaseolus coccineus | reverse complement strand
AGGTTGAAAGTCGGTCGAAACCGACATCGGCCGCCGGAACCCGCCCCACCATGGGTGACACCAACCCAAGTTGGTGGATCAACCATGCAATGGGCGTTGTGACTTGCTTTCACCACAAAGCAAGCACAACGTGAGGGGGGATGCATAGCGCCCAGCCACAAAGACTCCACATGCCTTGGTGTATGGTTGAGGAGCACACCCCCCCCTATAATAGTCTAATATGCAAAAGCCACTTTTGTACAAGTAGATACACTTTTTTTGAGTAGACATAAGTTCTGTTTTGGGACCTAGAGATCGAATTTTGATGAGATTTTTTGCAGGGATCCTCATAAAAATGGTATAACATTGCCTGCAAAAAATTAGAATTTTTCTCCATGGGGAAGTATTTTTTTTATTTTTTCAAAGACCCGAAATGTGGAAAATCGGGAAAAATGGAAAAACGTATCTAGACACCGTATTTTTGCGTGATTTTTTCCAGTCCATCACATATTAATATCAAGAAGGTGCCCACCAAATTTCGTTAAGATTGGACAAGGTTTCGAATTTTCATGAATTTTTTTCAAAACGCCCAATTTTTCAACATTTCAAAAATTCAAAACCACACCAAGATGGCTTGTTTTGCCACCAAACTTTCTAAACCTCATTTTGGATGCATTTGTGAGACTTCCCAACCAACAATGCTCAAAAACCATGACTTTGAAAATTTCATGATTCGTGGCTCACCACCAAGGCACCGAAAACTAGGCCAATCCACCAAAATCACCAAACTTGGCTAAGCCAAAACCCAACCAAGGTCAAATCCTTTTGCAACCAAACTTTGCACACCTCATTTTGGATGCATTTGTGACAATTCCCAACCAACATTGCTCAAAAACCATGACTTTGAATTTTCACCAAGTTTGGCACCAAGGCACGAAAACTAGACCGACCCACCAAAATCACCAAACTTGGCTAAGCCAAAACCCAACCAAGGTCAAATCCTTTTGCAACCAAACTTTTCACACCTCATTTTGGATGCATTTGTGACAATTCCCAACCAAGATTGCTCAAAAACCATGACTTCCAATTTTCACCAAGTTTGGCACCAAGGCACGAAAACTAGACCGACCCACCAAAATCACCAAACTTGGCTAAGCCAAAACCCAACCAAGATCAAATCCTTTTGCAACCAAACTTTTCACACCTCATTTTGGATGCATTTGTGACAATTACCAACCAAGATTGCTCAAAAACCATGACTTCCAATTTTCACCAAGTTTGGCACCAAGGCACGAAAACTAGACCGACCCACCAAAATCACCAAACTTGGCTAAGCCAAAACCCAACCAAGATCAAATCCTTTTGCAACCAAACTTTGCACACCTCATTTTGGATGCATTTGTGACAATTCCCAACCAAGATTGCTCAAAAACCATGACTTTGAAATTTCACCAAGTTTGGCACCAAGGCACGAAAACTAGACCGGCCACCAAAATCACCAAACTTGGCTAAGCCAAAACCCAACCAAGATCAAATCCTTTTGCAACCAAACTTTTCACACCTCATTTTGGATGCATTTGTGACAATTCCCAACCAAGATTGCTCAAAACCCATGACTTCCAATTTTCACCAAGTTTGGCACCAAGGCACGAAAACTATACCGACCCACCAAAATCACCAAACTTGGCTAAGCCAAAACCCAACCAAGACCAAATCCTTTTGCAACCAAACTTTTCACACCTCATTTTGGATGCATTTGTGACAATTCCCAACCAAGATGGCTCAAAAACCATGACTTCCAATTTTCACCAAGTTTGGCACCAAGGCACGAAAACTAGACCGACCCACCAAAATCACCAAACTTGGCTAAGCCAAAACCCAACCAAGATCAAATCCTTTTGCAACCAAACTTTTCACACCTCATTTTGGATGCATTTGTGACAATTACCAACCAAGATTGCTCAAAAACCATGACTTCCAATTTTCACCAAGTTTGGCACCAAGGCACGAAAACTAGACCGACCCACCAAAATCACCAAACTTGGCTAAGCCAAAACCCAACCAAGATCAAATCCTTTTGCAACCAAACTTTGCACACCTCATTTTGGATGCATTTGTGACAATTCCCAACCAAGATTGCTCAAAAACCATGACTTTGAAATTTCACCAAGTTTGGCACCAAGGCACGAAAACTAGACCGGCCACCAAAATCACCAAACTTGGCTAAGCCAAAACCCAACCAAGATCAAATCCTTTTGCAACCAAACTTTTCACACCTCATTTTGGATGCATTTGTGACAATTCCCAACCAAGATTGCTCAAAAACCATGACTTCCAATTTTCACCAAGTTTGGCACCAAGGCACGAAAACTATACCGACCCACCAAAATCACCAAACTTGGCTAAGCCAAAACCCAACCAAGACCAAATCCTTTTGCAACCAAACTTTTCACACCTCATTTTGGATGCATTTGTGACAATTCCCAACCAAGATGGCTCAAAAACCATGACTTCCAATTTT
>JAYMYR010000025.1:2500-5000 GCA_037954025.1 Phaseolus coccineus | reverse complement strand
CCACCAAGGCACGAAAACTAGGCCAATCCACCAAAATCACCAAACTTGGCTAAGCCAAAACCCAACCAAGGTCAAATCCTTTTGCAACCAAACTTTGCACACCTCATTTTGGATGCATTTGTGACAATTCCCAACCAACATTGCTCAAAAACCATGACTTTGAATTTTCACCAAGTTTGGCACCAAGGCACGAAAACTAGACCGACCCACCAAAATCACCAAACTTGGCTAAGCCAAAACCCAACCAAGGTCAAATCCTTTTGCAACCAAACTTTTCACACCTCATTTTGGATGCATTTGTGACAATTCCCAACCAAGATTGCTCAAAAACCATGACTTCCAATTTTCACCAAGTTTGGCACCAAGGCACGAAAACTAGACCGACCCACCAAAATCACCAAACTTGGCTAAGCCAAAACCCAACCAAGATCAAATCCTTTTGCAACCAAACTTTTCACACCTCATTTTGGATGCATTTGTGACAATTACCAACCAAGATTGCTCAAAAACCATGACTTCCAATTTTCACCAAGTTTGGCACCAAGGCACGAAAACTAGACCGACCCACCAAAATCACCAAACTTGGCTAAGCCAAAACCCAACCAAGATCAAATCCTTTTGCAACCAAACTTTGCACACCTCATTTTGGATGCATTTGTGACAATTCCCAACCAAGATTGCTCAAAAACCATGACTTTGAAATTTCACCAAGTTTGGCACCAAGGCACGAAAACTAGACCGGCCACCAAAATCACCAAACTTGGCTAAGCCAAAACCCAACCAAGATCAAATCCTTTTGCAACCAAACTTTTCACACCTCATTTTGGATGCATTTGTGACAATTCCCAACCAAGATTGCTCAAAACCCATGACTTCCAATTTTCACCAAGTTTGGCACCAAGGCACGAAAACTATACCGACCCACCAAAATCACCAAACTTGGCTAAGCCAAAACCCAACCAAGACCAAATCCTTTTGCAACCAAACTTTTCACACCTCATTTTGGATGCATTTGTGACAATTCCCAACCAAGATGGCTCAAAAACCATGACTTCCAATTTTCACCAAGTTTGGCACCAAGGCACGAAAACTAGACCGACCCACCAAAATCACCAAACTTGGCTAAGCCAAAACCCAACCAAGATCAAATCCTTTTGCAACCAAACTTTTCACACCTCATTTTGGATGCATTTGTGACAATTACCAACCAAGATTGCTCAAAAACCATGACTTCCAATTTTCACCAAGTTTGGCACCAAGGCACGAAAACTAGACCGACCCACCAAAATCACCAAACTTGGCTAAGCCAAAACCCAACCAAGATCAAATCCTTTTGCAACCAAACTTTGCACACCTCATTTTGGATGCATTTGTGACAATTCCCAACCAAGATTGCTCAAAAACCATGACTTTGAAATTTCACCAAGTTTGGCACCAAGGCACGAAAACTAGACCGGCCACCAAAATCACCAAACTTGGCTAAGCCAAAACCCAACCAAGATCAAATCCTTTTGCAACCAAACTTTTCACACCTCATTTTGGATGCATTTGTGACAATTCCCAACCAAGATTGCTCAAAAACCATGACTTCCAATTTTCACCAAGTTTGGCACCAAGGCACGAAAACTATACCGACCCACCAAAATCACCAAACTTGGCTAAGCCAAAACCCAACCAAGACCAAATCCTTTTGCAACCAAACTTTTCACACCTCATTTTGGATGCATTTGTGACAATTCCCAACCAAGATGGCTCAAAAACCATGACTTCCAATTTTCACCAAGTTTGGCACCAAGGCACGAAAACTAGACCGACCCACCAAAATCACCAAACTTGGCTAAGCCAAAACCCAACCAAGATCAAATCCTTTTGCAACCAAACTTTGCACACCTCATTTTGGATGCATTTGTGACAATTCCCAACCAAGATTGCTCAAAAACCATGACTTTGAAATTTCACCAAGTTTGGCACCAAGGCACGAAAACTAGACCGGCCACCAAAATCACCAAACTTGGCTAAGCCAAAACCCAACCAAGATCAAATCCTTTTGCAACCAAACTTTTCACACCTCATTTTGGATGCATTTGTGACAATTCCCAACCAAGATTGCTCAAAAACCATGACTTCCAATTTTCACCAAGTTTGGCACCAAGGCACGAAAACTATACCGACCCACCAAAATCACCAAACTTGGCTAAGCCAAAACCCAACCAAGACCAAATCCTTTTGCAACCAAACTTTTCACACCTCATTTTGGATGCATTTGTGACAATTCCCAACCAAGATGGCTCAAAAACCATGACTTCCAATTTTCACCAAGTTTGGCACCAAGGCACGAAAACTAGACCGACCCACCAAAATCACCAAACTTGGCTAAGCCAAAACCCAACCAAGATCAAATCCTTTTGCAACCAAACTTTGCACACCTCATTTTGGATGCATTTGTGACAATTCCCAACCAAGATGGCTCAAAAACCATGACTTTGAATTTTCACCAAGT
>JAYMYR010000024.1:0-73425 GCA_037954025.1 Phaseolus coccineus | reverse complement strand
TAGAGTGGTCGGATTGGGATGCGTTAAAAATGAAAGTTTCTCGAAATGGGGAAGGGAATCCAATGGCCAGTTCCCAAAGGGGACCGTGAAATAGTGTAGCGAACTGCAAATTATCGCGTTCGGGGCCTTACCATTCCATGATTATCCAAACTCAAGCCCACTTGCAAACCCATATAGGCATTGATCGCGCATCACTTGACAGGTGCGATCATACCAGCACTAATGCACCGGATCCCATCAGAACTCCGCAGTTAAGCGTGCTTGGGCGAGAGTAGTACTAGGATGGGTGACCTCCTGGGAAGTCCTCGTGTTGCACCTCTTTTTGTATTTCTTTTTTATGCTATTTTTTTTTTTCCTGGCCCAGACAATCAAACCATGACTTCACCTTTTCTATGCTCTTTTTGCTGACCCAGACAATCAAATCTTAAAGTACCTACAAAAAGGATCGCGAAATAGTGTAGCGAACTGTAAATTATAGCGGATACGCCTAAAAGATTTCAAATGGTCATAACTTTTGATAGAGTGGTCGGATTGGGATGCGTTAAAAATGAAAGTTTCTCGAAATGGGGAAGGGAATCCAATGGCCAGTTCCCAAAGGGGACCGTGAAATAGTGTAGCGAACTGCAAATTATCGCGTTCGGGGCCTTACCATTCCATGATTATCCAAACTCAAGCCCACTTGCAAACCCATATAGGCATTGATCGCGCATCACTTGACAGGTGCGATCATACCAGCACTAATGCACCGGATCCCATCAGAACTCCGCAGTTAAGCGTGCTTGGGCGAGAGTAGTACTAGGATGGGTGACCTCCTGGGAAGTCCTCGTGTTGCACCTCTTTTTGTATTTCTTTTTTATGCTATTTTTTTTTTCCTGGCCCAGACAATCAAACCATGACTTCACCTTTTCTATGCTCTTTTTGCTGACCCAGACAATCAAATCTTAAAGTACCTACAAAAAGGATCGCGAAATAGTGTAGCGAACTGTAAATTATAGCGGATACGCCTAAAAGATTTCAAATGGTCATAACTTTTGATAGAGTGGTCGGATTGGGATGCGTTAAAAATGAAAGTTTCTCGAAATGGGGAAGGGAATCCAATGGCCAGTTCCCAAAGGGGACCGTGAAATAGTGTAGCGAACTGCAAATTATCGCGTTCGGGGCCTTACCATTCCATGATTATCCAAACTCAAGCCCACTTGCAAACCCATATAGGCATTGATCGCGCATCACTTGACAGGTGCGATCATACCAGCACTAATGCACCGGATCCCATCAGAACTCCGCAGTTAAGCGTGCTTGGGCGAGAGTAGTACTAGGATGGGTGACCTCCTGGGAAGTCCTCGTGTTGCACCTCTTTTTGTATTTCTTTTTTATGCTATTTTTTTTTTTCCTGGCCCAGACAATCAAACCATGACTTCACCTTTTCTATGCTCTTTTTGCTGACCCAGACAATCAAATCTTAAAGTACCTACAAAAAGGATCGCGAAATAGTGTAGCGAACTGTAAATTATAGCGGATACGCCTAAAAGATTTCAAATGGTCATAACTTTTGATAGAGTGGTCGGATTGGGATGCGTTAAAAATGAAAGTTTCTCGAAATGGGGAAGGGAATCCAATGGCCAGTTCCCAAAGGGGACCGTGAAATAGTGTAGCGAACTGCAAATTATCGCGTTCGGGGCCTTACCATTCCATGATTATCCAAACTCAAGCCCACTTGCAAACCCATATAGGCATTGATCGCGCATCACTTGACAGGTGCGATCATACCAGCACTAATGCACCGGATCCCATCAGAACTCCGCAGTTAAGCGTGCTTGGGCGAGAGTAGTACTAGGATGGGTGACCTCCTGGGAAGTCCTCGTGTTGCACCTCTTTTTGTATTTCTTTTTTATGCTATTTTTTTTTTCCTGGCCCAGACAATCAAACCATGACTTCACCTTTTCTATGCTCTTTTTGCTGACCCAGACAATCAAATCTTAAAGTACCTACAAAAAGGATCGCGAAATAGTGTAGCGAACTGTAAATTATAGCGGATACGCCTAAAAGATTTCAAATGGTCATAACTTTTGATAGAGTGGTCGGATTGGGATGCGTTAAAAATGAAAGTTTCTCGAAATGGGGAAGGGAATCCAATGGCCAGTTCCCAAAGGGGACCGTGAAATAGTGTAGCGAACTGCAAATTATCGCGTTCGGGGCCTTACCATTCCATGATTATCCAAACTCAAGCCCACTTGCAAACCCATATAGGCATTGATCGCGCATCACTTGACAGGTGCGATCATACCAGCACTAATGCACCGGATCCCATCAGAACTCCGCAGTTAAGCGTGCTTGGGCGAGAGTAGTACTAGGATGGGTGACCTCCTGGGAAGTCCTCGTGTTGCACCTCTTTTTGTATTTCTTTTTTATGCTATTTTTTTTTTCCTGGCCCAGACAATCAAACCATGACTTCACCTTTTCTATGCTCTTTTTGCTGACCCAGACAATCAAATCTTAAAGTACCTACAAAAAGGATCGCGAAATAGTGTAGCGAACTGTAAATTATAGCGGATACGCCTAAAAGATTTCAAATGGTCATAACTTTTGATAGAGTGGTCGGATTGGGATGCGTTAAAAATGAAAGTTTCTCGAAATGGGGAAGGGAATCCAATGGCCAGTTCCCAAAGGGGACCGTGAAATAGTGTAGCGAACTGCAAATTATCGCGTTCGGGGCCTTACCATTCCATGATTATCCAAACTCAAGCCCACTTGCAAACCCATATAGGCATTGATCGCGCATCACTTGACAGGTGCGATCATACCAGCACTAATGCACCGGATCCCATCAGAACTCCGCAGTTAAGCGTGCTTGGGCGAGAGTAGTACTAGGATGGGTGACCTCCTGGGAAGTCCTCGTGTTGCACCTCTTTTTGTATTTCTTTTTTATGCTATTTTTTTTT
Source organism: Phaseolus coccineus (assembly GCA_037954025.1). Lineage (NCBI taxonomy): Eukaryota > Viridiplantae > Streptophyta > Magnoliopsida > Fabales > Fabaceae > Phaseolus > Phaseolus coccineus. Next base: position 70,486 of record JAYMYR010000024.1, on the reverse strand, counting down.
TTCCTGGCCCAGACAATCAAACCATGACTTCACCTTTTCTATGCTCTTTTTGCTGACCCAGACAATCAAATCTTAAAGTACCTACAAAAAGGATCGCGAAATAGTGTAGCGAACTGTAAATTATAGCGGATACGCCTAAAAGATTTCAAATGGTCATAACTTTTGATAGAGTGGTCGGATTGGGATGCGTTAAAAATGAAAGTTTCTCGAAATGGGGAAGGGAATCCAATGGCCAGTTCCCAAAGGGGACCGTGAAATAGTGTAGCGAACTGCAAATTATCGCGTTCGGGGCCTTACCATTCCATGATTATCCAAACTCAAGCCCACTTGCAAACCCATATAGGCATTGATCGCGCATCACTTGACAGGTGCGATCATACCAGCACTAATGCACCGGATCCCATCAGAACTCCGCAGTTAAGCGTGCTTGGGCGAGAGTAGTACTAGGATGGGTGACCTCCTGGGAAGTCCTCGTGTTGCACCTCTTTTTGTATTTCTTTTTTATGCTATTTTTTTTTTCCTGGCCCAGACAATCAAACCATGACTTCACCTTTTCTATGCTCTTTTTGCTGACCCAGACAATCAAATCTTAAAGTACCTACAAAAAGGATCGCGAAATAGTGTAGCGAACTGTAAATTATAGCGGATACGCCTAAAAGATTTCAAATGGTCATAACTTTTGATAGAGTGGTCGGATTGGGATGCGTTAAAAATGAAAGTTTCTCGAAATGGGGAAGGGAATCCAATGGCCAGTTCCCAAAGGGGACCGTGAAATAGTGTAGCGAACTGCAAATTATCGCGTTCGGGGCCTTACCATTCCATGATTATCCAAACTCAAGCCCACTTGCAAACCCATATAGGCATTGATCGCGCATCACTTGACAGGTGCGATCATACCAGCACTAATGCACCGGATCCCATCAGAACTCCGCAGTTAAGCGTGCTTGGGCGAGAGTAGTACTAGGATGGGTGACCTCCTGGGAAGTCCTCGTGTTGCACCTCTTTTTGTATTTCTTTTTTATGCTATTTTTTTTTTCCTGGCCCAGACAATCAAACCATGACTTCACCTTTTCTATGCTCTTTTTGCTGACCCAGACAATCAAATCTTAAAGTACCTACAAAAAGGATCGCGAAATAGTGTAGCGAACTGTAAATTATAGCGGATACGCCTAAAAGATTTCAAATGGTCATAACTTTTGATAGAGTGGTCGGATTGGGATGCGTTAAAAATGAAAGTTTCTCGAAATGGGGAAGGGAATCCAATGGCCAGTTCCCAAAGGGGACCGTGAAATAGTGTAGCGAACTGCAAATTATCGCGTTCGGGGCCTTACCATTCCATGATTATCCAAACTCAAGCCCACTTGCAAACCCATATAGGCATTGATCGCGCATCACTTGACAGGTGCGATCATACCAGCACTAATGCACCGGATCCCATCAGAACTCCGCAGTTAAGCGTGCTTGGGCGAGAGTAGTACTAGGATGGGTGACCTCCTGGGAAGTCCTCGTGTTGCACCTCTTTTTGTATTTCTTTTTTATGCTATTTTTTTTTTCCTGGCCCAGACAATCAAACCATGACTTCACCTTTTCTATGCTCTTTTTGCTGACCCAGACAATCAAATCTTAAAGTACCTACAAAAAGGATCGCGAAATAGTGTAGCGAACTGTAAATTATAGCGGATACGCCTAAAAGATTTCAAATGGTCATAACTTTTGATAGAGTGGTCGGATTGGGATGCGTTAAAAATGAAAGTTTCTCGAAATGGGGAAGGGAATCCAATGGCCAGTTCCCAAAGGGGACCGTGAAATAGTGTAGCGAACTGCAAATTATCGCGTTCGGGGCCTTACCATTCCATGATTATCCAAACTCAAGCCCACTTGCAAACCCATATAGGCATTGATCGCGCATCACTTGACAGGTGCGATCATACCAGCACTAATGCACCGGATCCCATCAGAACTCCGCAGTTAAGCGTGCTTGGGCGAGAGTAGTACTAGGATGGGTGACCTCCTGGGAAGTCCTCGTGTTGCACCTCTTTTTGTATTTCTTTTTTATGCTATTTTTTTTTTTCCTGGCCCAGACAATCAAACCATGACTTCACCTTTTCTATGCTCTTTTTGCTGACCCAGACAATCAAATCTTAAAGTACCTACAAAAAGGATCGCGAAATAGTGTAGCGAACTGTAAATTATAGCGGATACGCCTAAAAGATTTCAAATGGTCATAACTTTTGATAGAGTGGTCGGATTGGGATGCGTTAAAAATGAAAGTTTCTCGAAATGGGGAAGGGAATCCAATGGCCAGTTCCCAAAGGGGACCGTGAAATAGTGTAGCGAACTGCAAATTATCGCGTTCGGGGCCTTACCATTCCATGATTATCCAAACTCAAGCCCACTTGCAAACCCATATAGGCATTGATCGCGCATCACTTGACAGGTGCGATCATACCAGCACTAATGCACCGGATCCCATCAGAACTCCGCAGTTAAGCGTGCTTGGGCGAGAGTAGTACTAGGATGGGTGACCTCCTGGGAAGTCCTCGTGTTGCACCTCTTTTTGTATTTCTTTTTTATGCTATTTTTTTTTTTCCTGGCCCAGACAATCAAACCATGACTTCACCTTTTCTATGCTCTTTTTGCTGACCCAGACAATCAAATCTTAAAGTACCTACAAAAAGGATCGCGAAATAGTGTAGCGAACTGTAAATTATAGCGGATACGCCTAAAAGATTTCAAATGGTCATAACTTTTGATAGAGTGGTCGGATTGGGATGCGTTAAAAATGAAAGTTTCTCGAAATGGGGAAGGGAATCCAATGGCCAGTTCCCAAAGGGGACCGTGAAATAGTGTAGCGAACTGCAAATTATCGCGTTCGGGGCCTTACCATTCCATGATTATCCAAACTCAAGCCCACTTGCAAACCCATATAGGCATTGATCGCGCATCACTTGACAGGTGCGATCATACCAGCACTAATGCACCGGATCCCATCAGAACTCCGCAGTTAAGCGTGCTTGGGCGAGAGTAGTACTAGGATGGGTGACCTCCTGGGAAGTCCTCGTGTTGCACCTCTTTTTGTATTTCTTTTTTATGCTATTTTTTTTTTTCCTGGCCCAGACAATCAAACCATGACTTCACCTTTTCTATGCTCTTTTTGCTGACCCAGACAATCAAATCTTAAAGTACCTACAAAAAGGATCGCGAAATAGTGTAGCGAACTGTAAATTATAGCGGATACGCCTAAAAGATTTCAAATGGTCATAACTTTTGATAGAGTGGTCGGATTGGGATGCGTTAAAAATGAAAGTTTCTCGAAATGGGGAAGGGAATCCAATGGCCAGTTCCCAAAGGGGACCGTGAAATAGTGTAGCGAACTGCAAATTATCGCGTTCGGGGCCTTACCATTCCATGATTATCCAAACTCAAGCCCACTTGCAAACCCATATAGGCATTGATCACGCATCACTTGACAGGTGCGATCATACCAGCACTAATGCACCGGATCCCATCAGAACTCCGCAGTTAAGCGTGCTTGGGCGAGAGTAGTACTAGGATGGGTGACCTCCTGGGAAGTCCTCGTGTTGCACCTCTTTTTGTATTTCTTTTTTATGCTATTTTTTTTTTCCTGGCCCAGACAATCAAACCATGACTTCACCTTTTCTATGCTCTTTTTGCTGACCCAGACAATCAAATCTTAAAGTACCTACAAAAAGGATCGCGAAATAGTGTAGCGAACTGTAAATTATAGCGGATACGCCTAAAAGATTTCAAATGGTCATAACTTTTGATAGAGTGGTCGGATTGGGATGCGTTAAAAATGAAAGTTTCTCGAAATGGGGAAGGGAATCCAATGGCCAGTTCCCAAAGGGGACCGTGAAATAGTGTAGCGAACTGCAAATTATCGCGTTCGGGGCCTTACCATTCCATGATTATCCAAACTCAAGCCCACTTGCAAACCCATATAGGCATTGATCGCGCATCACTTGACAGGTGCGATCATACCAGCACTAATGCACCGGATCCCATCAGAACTCCGCAGTTAAGCGTGCTTGGGCGAGAGTAGTACTAGGATGGGTGACCTCCTGGGAAGTCCTCGTGTTGCACCTCTTTTTGTATTTCTTTTTTATGCTATTTTTTTTTTTCCTGGCCCAGACAATCAAACCATGACTTCACCTTTTCTATGCTCTTTTTGCTGACCCAGACAATCAAATCTTAAAGTACCTACAAAAAGGATCGCGAAATAGTGTAGCGAACTGTAAATTATAGCGGATACGCCTAAAAGATTTCAAATGGTCATAACTTTTGATAGAGTGGTCGGATTGGGATGCGTTAAAAATGAAAGTTTCTCGAAATGGGGAAGGGAATCCAATGGCCAGTTCCCAAAGGGGACCGTGAAATAGTGTAGCGAACTGCAAATTATCGCGTTCGGGGCCTTACCATTCCATGATTATCCAAACTCAAGCCCACTTGCAAACCCATATAGGCATTGATCGCGCATCACTTGACAGGTGCGATCATACCAGCACTAATGCACCGGATCCCATCAGAACTCCGCAGTTAAGCGTGCTTGGGCGAGAGTAGTACTAGGATGGGTGACCTCCTGGGAAGTCCTCGTGTTGCACCTCTTTTTGTATTTCTTTTTTATGCTATTTTTTTTTTCCTGGCCCAGACAATCAAACCATGACTTCACCTTTTCTATGCTCTTTTTGCTGACCCAGACAATCAAATCTTAAAGTACCTACAAAAAGGATCGCGAAATAGTGTAGCGAACTGTAAATTATAGCGGATACGCCTAAAAGATTTCAAATGGTCATAACTTTTGATAGAGTGGTCGGATTGGGATGCGTTAAAAATGAAAGTTTCTCGAAATGGGGAAGGGAATCCAATGGCCAGTTCCCAAAGGGGACCGTGAAATAGTGTAGCGAACTGCAAATTATCGCGTTCGGGGCCTTACCATTCCATGATTATCCAAACTCAAGCCCACTTGCAAACCCATATAGGCATTGATCGCGCATCACTTGACAGGTGCGATCATACCAGCACTAATGCACCGGATCCCATCAGAACTCCGCAGTTAAGCGTGCTTGGGCGAGAGTAGTACTAGGATGGGTGACCTCCTGGGAAGTCCTCGTGTTGCACCTCTTTTTGTATTTCTTTTTTATGCTATTTTTTTTTTCCTGGCCCAGACAATCAAACCATGACTTCACCTTTTCTATGCTCTTTTTGCTGACCCAGACAATCAAATCTTAAAGTACCTACAAAAAGGATCGCGAAATAGTGTAGCGAACTGTAAATTATAGCGGATACGCCTAAAAGATTTCAAATGGTCATAACTTTTGATAGAGTGGTCGGATTGGGATGCGTTAAAAATGAAAGTTTCTCGAAATGGGGAAGGGAATCCAATGGCCAGTTCCCAAAGGGGACCGTGAAATAGTGTAGCGAACTGCAAATTATCGCGTTCGGGGCCTTACCATTCCATGATTATCCAAACTCAAGCCCACTTGCAAACCCATATAGGCATTGATCGCGCATCACTTGACAGGTGCGATCATACCAGCACTAATGCACCGGATCCCATCAGAACTCCGCAGTTAAGCGTGCTTGGGCGAGAGTAGTACTAGGATGGGTGACCTCCTGGGAAGTCCTCGTGTTGCACCTCTTTTTGTATTTCTTTTTTATGCTATTTTTTTTTTCCTGGCCCAGACAATCAAACCATGACTTCACCTTTTCTATGCTCTTTTTGCTGACCCAGACAATCAAATCTTAAAGTACCTACAAAAAGGATCGCGAAATAGTGTAGCGAACTGTAAATTATAGCGGATACGCCTAAAAGATTTCAAATGGTCATAACTTTTGATAGAGTGGTCGGATTGGGATGCGTTAAAAATGAAAGTTTCTCGAAATGGGGAAGGGAATCCAATGGCCAGTTCCCAAAGGGGACCGTGAAATAGTGTAGCGAACTGCAAATTATCGCGTTCGGGGCCTTACCATTCCATGATTATCCAAACTCAAGCCCACTTGCAAACCCATATAGGCATTGATCGCGCATCACTTGACAGGTGCGATCATACCAGCACTAATGCACCGGATCCCATCAGAACTCCGCAGTTAAGCGTGCTTGGGCGAGAGTAGTACTAGGATGGGTGACCTCCTGGGAAGTCCTCGTGTTGCACCTCTTTTTGTATTTCTTTTTTATGCTATTTTTTTTTTCCTGGCCCAGACAATCAAACCATGACTTCACCTTTTCTATGCTCTTTTTGCTGACCCAGACAATCAAATCTTAAAGTACCTACAAAAAGGATCGCGAAATAGTGTAGCGAACTGTAAATTATAGCGGATACGCCTAAAAGATTTCAAATGGTCATAACTTTTGATAGAGTGGTCGGATTGGGATGCGTTAAAAATGAAAGTTTCTCGAAATGGGGAAGGGAATCCAATGGCCAGTTCCCAAAGGGGACCGTGAAATAGTGTAGCGAACTGCAAATTATCGCGTTCGGGGCCTTACCATTCCATGATTATCCAAACTCAAGCCCACTTGCAAACCCATATAGGCATTGATCGCGCATCACTTGACAGGTGCGATCATACCAGCACTAATGCACCGGATCCCATCAGAACTCCGCAGTTAAGCGTGCTTGGGCGAGAGTAGTACTAGGATGGGTGACCTCCTGGGAAGTCCTCGTGTTGCACCTCTTTTTGTATTTCTTTTTTATGCTATTTTTTTTTTTCCTGGCCCAGACAATCAAACCATGACTTCACCTTTTCTATGCTCTTTTTGCTGACCCAGACAATCAAATCTTAAAGTACCTACAAAAAGGATCGCGAAATAGTGTAGCGAACTGTAAATTATAGCGGATACGCCTAAAAGATTTCAAATGGTCATAACTTTTGATAGAGTGGTCGGATTGGGATGCGTTAAAAATGAAAGTTTCTCGAAATGGGGAAGGGAATCCAATGGCCAGTTCCCAAAGGGGACCGTGAAATAGTGTAGCGAACTGCAAATTATCGCGTTCGGGGCCTTACCATTCCATGATTATCCAAACTCAAGCCCACTTGCAAACCCATATAGGCATTGATCGCGCATCACTTGACAGGTGCGATCATACCAGCACTAATGCACCGGATCCCATCAGAACTCCGCAGTTAAGCGTGCTTGGGCGAGAGTAGTACTAGGATGGGTGACCTCCTGGGAAGTCCTCGTGTTGCACCTCTTTTTGTATTTCTTTTTTATGCTATTTTTTTTTTTCCTGGCCCAGACAATCAAACCATGACTTCACCTTTTCTATGCTCTTTTTGCTGACCCAGACAATCAAATCTTAAAGTACCTACAAAAAGGATCGCGAAATAGTGTAGCGAACTGTAAATTATAGCGGATACGCCTAAAAGATTTCAAATGGTCATAACTTTTGATAGAGTGGTCGGATTGGGATGCGTTAAAAATGAAAGTTTCTCGAAATGGGGAAGGGAATCCAATGGCCAGTTCCCAAAGGGGACCGTGAAATAGTGTAGCGAACTGCAAATTATCGCGTTCGGGGCCTTACCATTCCATGATTATCCAAACTCAAGCCCACTTGCAAACCCATATAGGCATTGATCGCGCATCACTTGACAGGTGCGATCATACCAGCACTAATGCACCGGATCCCATCAGAACTCCGCAGTTAAGCGTGCTTGGGCGAGAGTAGTACTAGGATGGGTGACCTCCTGGGAAGTCCTCGTGTTGCACCTCTTTTTGTATTTCTTTTTTATGCTATTTTTTTTTTCCTGGCCCAGACAATCAAACCATGACTTCACCTTTTCTATGCTCTTTTTGCTGACCCAGACAATCAAATCTTAAAGTACCTACAAAAAGGATCGCGAAATAGTGTAGCGAACTGTAAATTATAGCGGATACGCCTAAAAGATTTCAAATGGTCATAACTTTTGATAGAGTGGTCGGATTGGGATGCGTTAAAAATGAAAGTTTCTCGAAATGGGGAAGGGAATCCAATGGCCAGTTCCCAAAGGGGACCGTGAAATAGTGTAGCGAACTGCAAATTATCGCGTTCGGGGCCTTACCATTCCATGATTATCCAAACTCAAGCCCACTTGCAAACCCATATAGGCATTGATCGCGCATCACTTGACAGGTGCGATCATACCAGCACTAATGCACCGGATCCCATCAGAACTCCGCAGTTAAGCGTGCTTGGGCGAGAGTAGTACTAGGATGGGTGACCTCCTGGGAAGTCCTCGTGTTGCACCTCTTTTTGTATTTCTTTTTTATGCTATTTTTTTTTTCCTGGCCCAGACAATCAAACCATGACTTCACCTTTTCTATGCTCTTTTTGCTGACCCAGACAATCAAATCTTAAAGTACCTACAAAAAGGATCGCGAAATAGTGTAGCGAACTGTAAATTATAGCGGATACGCCTAAAAGATTTCAAATGGTCATAACTTTTGATAGAGTGGTCGGATTGGGATGCGTTAAAAATGAAAGTTTCTCGAAATGGGGAAGGGAATCCAATGGCCAGTTCCCAAAGGGGACCGTGAAATAGTGTAGCGAACTGCAAATTATCGCGTTCGGGGCCTTACCATTCCATGATTATCCAAACTCAAGCCCACTTGCAAACCCATATAGGCATTGATCGCGCATCACTTGACAGGTGCGATCATACCAGCACTAATGCACCGGATCCCATCAGAACTCCGCAGTTAAGCGTGCTTGGGCGAGAGTAGTACTAGGATGGGTGACCTCCTGGGAAGTCCTCGTGTTGCACCTCTTTTTGTATTTCTTTTTTATGCTATTTTTTTTTTCCTGGCCCAGACAATCAAACCATGACTTCACCTTTTCTATGCTCTTTTTGCTGACCCAGACAATCAAATCTTAAAGTACCTACAAAAAGGATCGCGAAATAGTGTAGCGAACTGTAAATTATAGCGGATACGCCTAAAAGATTTCAAATGGTCATAACTTTTGATAGAGTGGTCGGATTGGGATGCGTTAAAAATGAAAGTTTCTCGAAATGGGGAAGGGAATCCAATGGCCAGTTCCCAAAGGGGACCGTGAAATAGTGTAGCGAACTGCAAATTATCGCGTTCGGGGCCTTACCATTCCATGATTATCCAAACTCAAGCCCACTTGCAAACCCATATAGGCATTGATCGCGCATCACTTGACAGGTGCGATCATACCAGCACTAATGCACCGGATCCCATCAGAACTCCGCAGTTAAGCGTGCTTGGGCGAGAGTAGTACTAGGATGGGTGACCTCCTGGGAAGTCCTCGTGTTGCACCTCTTTTTGTATTTCTTTTTTATGCTATTTTTTTTTTCCTGGCCCAGACAATCAAACCATGACTTCACCTTTTCTATGCTCTTTTTGCTGACCCAGACAATCAAATCTTAAAGTACCTACAAAAAGGATCGCGAAATAGTGTAGCGAACTGTAAATTATAGCGGATACGCCTAAAAGATTTCAAATGGTCATAACTTTTGATAGAGTGGTCGGATTGGGATGCGTTAAAAATGAAAGTTTCTCGAAATGGGGAAGGGAATCCAATGGCCAGTTCCCAAAGGGGACCGTGAAATAGTGTAGCGAACTGCAAATTATCGCGTTCGGGGCCTTACCATTCCATGATTATCCAAACTCAAGCCCACTTGCAAACCCATATAGGCATTGATCGCGCATCACTTGACAGGTGCGATCATACCAGCACTAATGCACCGGATCCCATCAGAACTCCGCAGTTAAGCGTGCTTGGGCGAGAGTAGTACTAGGATGGGTGACCTCCTGGGAAGTCCTCGTGTTGCACCTCTTTTTGTATTTCTTTTTTATGCTATTTTTTTTTTTCCTGGCCCAGACAATCAAACCATGACTTCACCTTTTCTATGCTCTTTTTGCTGACCCAGACAATCAAATCTTAAAGTACCTACAAAAAGGATCGCGAAATAGTGTAGCGAACTGTAAATTATAGCGGATACGCCTAAAAGATTTCAAATGGTCATAACTTTTGATAGAGTGGTCGGATTGGGATGCGTTAAAAATGAAAGTTTCTCGAAATGGGGAAGGGAATCCAATGGCCAGTTCCCAAAGGGGACCGTGAAATAGTGTAGCGAACTGCAAATTATCGCGTTCGGGGCCTTACCATTCCATGATTATCCAAACTCAAGCCCACTTGCAAACCCATATAGGCATTGATCGCGCATCACTTGACAGGTGCGATCATACCAGCACTAATGCACCGGATCCCATCAGAACTCCGCAGTTAAGCGTGCTTGGGCGAGAGTAGTACTAGGATGGGTGACCTCCTGGGAAGTCCTCGTGTTGCACCTCTTTTTGTATTTCTTTTTTATGCTATTTTTTTTTTTCCTGGCCCAGACAATCAAACCATGACTTCACCTTTTCTATGCTCTTTTTGCTGACCCAGACAATCAAATCTTAAAGTACCTACAAAAAGGATCGCGAAATAGTGTAGCGAACTGTAAATTATAGCGGATACGCCTAAAAGATTTCAAATGGTCATAACTTTTGATAGAGTGGTCGGATTGGGATGCGTTAAAAATGAAAGTTTCTCGAAATGGGGAAGGGAATCCAATGGCCAGTTCCCAAAGGGGACCGTGAAATAGTGTAGCGAACTGCAAATTATCGCGTTCGGGGCCTTACCATTCCATGATTATCCAAACTCAAGCCCACTTGCAAACCCATATAGGCATTGATCGCGCATCACTTGACAGGTGCGATCATACCAGCACTAATGCACCGGATCCCATCAGAACTCCGCAGTTAAGCGTGCTTGGGCGAGAGTAGTACTAGGATGGGTGACCTCCTGGGAAGTCCTCGTGTTGCACCTCTTTTTGTATTTCTTTTTTATGCTATTTTTTTTTTCCTGGCCCAGACAATCAAACCATGACTTCACCTTTTCTATGCTCTTTTTGCTGACCCAGACAATCAAATCTTAAAGTACCTACAAAAAGGATCGCGAAATAGTGTAGCGAACTGTAAATTATAGCGGATACGCCTAAAAGATTTCAAATGGTCATAACTTTTGATAGAGTGGTCGGATTGGGATGCGTTAAAAATGAAAGTTTCTCGAAATGGGGAAGGGAATCCAATGGCCAGTTCCCAAAGGGGACCGTGAAATAGTGTAGCGAACTGCAAATTATCGCGTTCGGGGCCTTACCATTCCATGATTATCCAAACTCAAGCCCACTTGCAAACCCATATAGGCATTGATCGCGCATCACTTGACAGGTGCGATCATACCAGCACTAATGCACCGGATCCCATCAGAACTCCGCAGTTAAGCGTGCTTGGGCGAGAGTAGTACTAGGATGGGTGACCTCCTGGGAAGTCCTCGTGTTGCACCTCTTTTTGTATTTCTTTTTTATGCTATTTTTTTTTTCCTGGCCCAGACAATCAAACCATGACTTCACCTTTTCTATGCTCTTTTTGCTGACCCAGACAATCAAATCTTAAAGTACCTACAAAAAGGATCGCGAAATAGTGTAGCGAACTGTAAATTATAGCGGATACGCCTAAAAGATTTCAAATGGTCATAACTTTTGATAGAGTGGTCGGATTGGGATGCGTTAAAAATGAAAGTTTCTCGAAATGGGGAAGGGAATCCAATGGCCAGTTCCCAAAGGGGACCGTGAAATAGTGTAGCGAACTGCAAATTATCGCGTTCGGGGCCTTACCATTCCATGATTATCCAAACTCAAGCCCACTTGCAAACCCATATAGGCATTGATCGCGCATCACTTGACAGGTGCGATCATACCAGCACTAATGCACCGGATCCCATCAGAACTCCGCAGTTAAGCGTGCTTGGGCGAGAGTAGTACTAGGATGGGTGACCTCCTGGGAAGTCCTCGTGTTGCACCTCTTTTTGTATTTCTTTTTTATGCTATTTTTTTTTTCCTGGCCCAGACAATCAAACCATGACTTCACCTTTTCTATGCTCTTTTTGCTGACCCAGACAATCAAATCTTAAAGTACCTACAAAAAGGATCGCGAAATAGTGTAGCGAACTGTAAATTATAGCGGATACGCCTAAAAGATTTCAAATGGTCATAACTTTTGATAGAGTGGTCGGATTGGGATGCGTTAAAAATGAAAGTTTCTCGAAATGGGGAAGGGAATCCAATGGCCAGTTCCCAAAGGGGACCGTGAAATAGTGTAGCGAACTGCAAATTATCGCGTTCGGGGCCTTACCATTCCATGATTATCCAAACTCAAGCCCACTTGCAAACCCATATAGGCATTGATCGCGCATCACTTGACAGGTGCGATCATACCAGCACTAATGCACCGGATCCCATCAGAACTCCGCAGTTAAGCGTGCTTGGGCGAGAGTAGTACTAGGATGGGTGACCTCCTGGGAAGTCCTCGTGTTGCACCTCTTTTTGTATTTCTTTTTTATGCTATTTTTTTTTTCCTGGCCCAGACAATCAAACCATGACTTCACCTTTTCTATGCTCTTTTTGCTGACCCAGACAATCAAATCTTAAAGTACCTACAAAAAGGATCGCGAAATAGTGTAGCGAACTGTAAATTATAGCGGATACGCCTAAAAGATTTCAAATGGTCATAACTTTTGATAGAGTGGTCGGATTGGGATGCGTTAAAAATGAAAGTTTCTCGAAATGGGGAAGGGAATCCAATGGCCAGTTCCCAAAGGGGACCGTGAAATAGTGTAGCGAACTGCAAATTATCGCGTTCGGGGCCTTACCATTCCATGATTATCCAAACTCAAGCCCACTTGCAAACCCATATAGGCATTGATCGCGCATCACTTGACAGGTGCGATCATACCAGCACTAATGCACCGGATCCCATCAGAACTCCGCAGTTAAGCGTGCTTGGGCGAGAGTAGTACTAGGATGGGTGACCTCCTGGGAAGTCCTCGTGTTGCACCTCTTTTTGTATTTCTTTTTTATGCTATTTTTTTTTTCCTGGCCCAGACAATCAAACCATGACTTCACCTTTTCTATGCTCTTTTTGCTGACCCAGACAATCAAATCTTAAAGTACCTACAAAAAGGATCGCGAAATAGTGTAGCGAACTGTAAATTATAGCGGATACGCCTAAAAGATTTCAAATGGTCATAACTTTTGATAGAGTGGTCGGATTGGGATGCGTTAAAAATGAAAGTTTCTCGAAATGGGGAAGGGAATCCAATGGCCAGTTCCCAAAGGGGACCGTGAAATAGTGTAGCGAACTGCAAATTATCGCGTTCGGGGCCTTACCATTCCATGATTATCCAAACTCAAGCCCACTTGCAAACCCATATAGGCATTGATCGCGCATCACTTGACAGGTGCGATCATACCAGCACTAATGCACCGGATCCCATCAGAACTCCGCAGTTAAGCGTGCTTGGGCGAGAGTAGTACTAGGATGGGTGACCTCCTGGGAAGTCCTCGTGTTGCACCTCTTTTTGTATTTCTTTTTTATGCTATTTTTTTTTTCCTGGCCCAGACAATCAAACCATGACTTCACCTTTTCTATGCTCTTTTTGCTGACCCAGACAATCAAATCTTAAAGTACCTACAAAAAGGATCGCGAAATAGTGTAGCGAACTGTAAATTATAGCGGATACGCCTAAAAGATTTCAAATGGTCATAACTTTTGATAGAGTGGTCGGATTGGGATGCGTTAAAAATGAAAGTTTCTCGAAATGGGGAAGGGAATCCAATGGCCAGTTCCCAAAGGGGACCGTGAAATAGTGTAGCGAACTGCAAATTATCGCGTTCGGGGCCTTACCATTCCATGATTATCCAAACTCAAGCCCACTTGCAAACCCATATAGGCATTGATCGCGCATCACTTGACAGGTGCGATCATACCAGCACTAATGCACCGGATCCCATCAGAACTCCGCAGTTAAGCGTGCTTGGGCGAGAGTAGTACTAGGATGGGTGACCTCCTGGGAAGTCCTCGTGTTGCACCTCTTTTTGTATTTCTTTTTTATGCTATTTTTTTTTTCCTGGCCCAGACAATCAAACCATGACTTCACCTTTTCTATGCTCTTTTTGCTGACCCAGACAATCAAATCTTAAAGTACCTACAAAAAGGATCGCGAAATAGTGTAGCGAACTGTAAATTATAGCGGATACGCCTAAAAGATTTCAAATGGTCATAACTTTTGATAGAGTGGTCGGATTGGGATGCGTTAAAAATGAAAGTTTCTCGAAATGGGGAAGGGAATCCGGTGGCCAGTTCCCAAAGGGGACCGTGAAATAGTGTAGCGAACTGCAAATTATCGCGTTCGGGGCCTTACCATTCCATGATTATCCAAACTCAAGCCCACTTGCAAACCCATATAGGCATTGATCGCGCATCACTTGACAGGTGCGATCATACCAGCACTAATGCACCGGATCCCATCAGAACTCCGCAGTTAAGCGTGCTTGGGCGAGAGTAGTACTAGGATGGGTGACCTCCTGGGAAGTCCTCGTGTTGCACCTCTTTTTGTATTTCTTTTTTATGCTATTTTTTTTTTCCTGGCCCAGACAATCAAACCACGACTTCACCTTTTCTATGCTCTTTTTGCTGACCCAGACAATCAAATCTTAAAGTACCTACAAAAAGGATCGCGAAATAGTGTAGCGAACTGTAAATTATAGCGGATACGCCTAAAAGATTTCAAATGGTCATAACTTTTGATAGAGTGGTCGGATTGGGATTCGTTAAAAATGAAAGTTTCTCGAAATGGGGAAGGGAATCCAATGGCCAGTTCCCAAAGGGGACCGTGAAATAGTGTAGCGAACTGCAAATTATCGCGTTCGGGGCCTTACCATTCCATGATTATCCAAACTCAAGCCCACTTGCAAACCCATATAGGCATTGATCGCGCATCACTTGACAGGTGCGATCATACCAGCACTAATGCACCGGATCCCATCAAAACTCCGCAGTTAAGCGTGCTTGGGCGAGAGTAGTACTAGGATGGGTGACCTCCTGGGAAGTCCTCGTGTTGCACCTCTTTTTGTATTTCTTTTTTATGCTATTTTTTTTTTCCTGGCCCAGACAATCAAACCACGACTTCACCTTTTCTATGCTCTTTTTGCTGACCCAGACAATCAAATCTTAAAGTACCTACAAAAAGGATCGCGAAATAGTGTAGCGAACTGTAAATTATAGCGGATACGCCTAAAAGATTTCAAATGGTCATAACTTTTGATAGAGTGGTCGGATTGGGATGCGTTAAAAATGAAAGTTTCTCGAAATGGGGAAGGGAATCCGGTGGCCAGTTCCCAAAGGGGACCGTGAAATAGTGTAGCGAACTGCAAATTATCGCGTTCGGGGCCTTACCATTCCATGATTATCCAAACTCAAGCCCACTTGCAAACCCATATAGGCATTGATCGCGCATCACTTGACAGGTGCGATCATACCAGCACTAATGCACCGGATCCCATCAGAACTCCGCAGTTAAGCGTGCTTGGGCGAGAGTAGTACTAGGATGGGTGACCTCCTGGGAAGTCCTCGTGTTGCACCTCTTTTTGTATTTCTTTTTTATGCTATTTTTTTTTTCCTGGCCCAGACAATCAAACCACGACTTCACCTTTTCTATGCTCTTTTTGCTGACCCAGACAATCAAATCTTAAAGTACCTACAAAAAGGATCGCGAAATAGTGTAGCGAACTGTAAATTATAGCGGATACGCCTAAAAGATTTCAAATGGTCATAACTTTTGATAGAGTGGTCGGATTGGGATTCGTTAAAAATGAAAGTTTCTCGAAATGGGGAAGGGAATCCAATGGCCAGTTCCCAAAGGGGACCGTGAAATAGTGTAGCGAACTGCAAATTATCGCGTTCGGGGCCTTACCATTCCATGATTATCCAAACTCAAGCCCACTTGCAAACCCATATAGGCATTGATCGCGCATCACTTGACAGGTGCGATCATACCAGCACTAATGCACCGGATCCCATCAAAACTCCGCAGTTAAGCGTGCTTGGGCGAGAGTAGTACTAGGATGGGTGACCTCCTGGGAAGTCCTCGTGTTGCACCTCTTTTTGTATTTCTTTTTTATGCTATTTTTTTTTTCCTGGCCCAGACAATCAAACCACGACTTCACCTTTTCTATGCTCTTTTTGCTGACCCAGACAATCAAATCTTAAAGTACCTACAAAAAGGATCGCGAAATAGTGTAGCGAACTGTAAATTATAGCGGATACGCCTAAAAGATTTCAAATGGTCATAACTTTTGATAGAGTGGTCGGATTGGGATGCGTTAAAAATGAAAGTTTCTCGAAATGGGGAAGGGAATCCGGTGGCCAGTTCCCAAAGGGGACCGTGAAATAGTGTAGCGAACTGCAAATTATCGCGTTCGGGGCCTTACCATTCCATGATTATCCAAACTCAAGCCCACTTGCAAACCCATATAGGCATTGATCGCGCATCACTTGACAGGTGCGATCATACCAGCACTAATGCACCGGATCCCATCAGAACTCCGCAGTTAAGCGTGCTTGGGCGAGAGTAGTACTAGGATGGGTGACCTCCTGGGAAGTCCTCGTGTTGCACCTCTTTTTGTATTTCTTTTTTATGCTATTTTTTTTTTCCTGGCCCAGACAATCAAACCATGACTTCACCTTTTCTATGCTCTTTTTGCTGACCCAGACAATCAAATCTTAAAGTACCTACAAAAAGGATCGCGAAATAGTGTAGCGAACTGTAAATTATAGCGGATACGCCTAAAAGATTTCAAATGGTCATAACTTTTGATAGAGTGGTCGGATTGGGATGCGTTAAAAATGAAAGTTTCTCGAAATGGGGAAGGGAATCCAATGGCCAGTTCCCAAAGGGGACCGTGAAATAGTGTAGCGAACTGCAAATTATCGCGTTCGGGGCCTTACCATTCCATGATTATCCAAACTCAAGCCCACTTGCAAACCCATATAGGCATTGATCGCGCATCACTTGACAGGTGCGATCATACCAGCACTAATGCACCGGATCCCATCAGAACTCCGCAGTTAAGCGTGCTTGGGCGAGAGTAGTACTAGGATGGGTGACCTCCTGGG
This sequence comes from Phaseolus coccineus, assembly GCA_037954025.1. Lineage (NCBI taxonomy): Eukaryota > Viridiplantae > Streptophyta > Magnoliopsida > Fabales > Fabaceae > Phaseolus > Phaseolus coccineus. The sequence continues at coordinate 53,469 of JAYMYR010000024.1, read as the reverse complement.
AAGTCCTCGTGTTGCACCTCTTTTTGTATTTCTTTTTTATGCTATTTTTTTTTTCCTGGCCCAGACAATCAAACCATGACTTCACCTTTTCTATGCTCTTTTTGCTGACCCAGACAATCAAATCTTAAAGTACCTACAAAAAGGATCGCGAAATAGTGTAGCGAACTGTAAATTATAGCGGATACGCCTAAAAGATTTCAAATGGTCATAACTTTTGATAGAGTGGTCGGATTGGGATGCGTTAAAAATGAAAGTTTCTCGAAATGGGGAAGGGAATCCAATGGCCAGTTCCCAAAGGGGACCGTGAAATAGTGTAGCGAACTGCAAATTATCGCGTTCGGGGCCTTACCATTCCATGATTATCCAAACTCAAGCCCACTTGCAAACCCATATAGGCATTGATCGCGCATCACTTGACAGGTGCGATCATACCAGCACTAATGCACCGGATCCCATCAGAACTCCGCAGTTAAGCGTGCTTGGGCGAGAGTAGTACTAGGATGGGTGACCTCCTGGGAAGTCCTCGTGTTGCACCTCTTTTTGTATTTCTTTTTTATGCTATTTTTTTTTCCTGGCCCAGACAATCAAACCATGACTTCACCTTTTCTATGCTCTTTTTGCTGACCCAGACAATCAAATCTTAAAGTACCTACAAAAAGGATCGCGAAATAGTGTAGCGAACTGTAAATTATAGCGGATACGCCTAAAAGATTTCAAATGGTCATAACTTTTGATAGAGTGGTCGGATTGGGATGCGTTAAAAATGAAAGTTTCTCGAAATGGGGAAGGGAATCCAATGGCCAGTTCCCAAAGGGGACCGTGAAATAGTGTAGCGAACTGCAAATTATCGCGTTCGGGGCCTTACCATTCCATGATTATCCAAACTCAAGCCCACTTGCAAACCCATATAGGCATTGATCGCGCATCACTTGACAGGTGCGATCATACCAGCACTAATGCACCGGATCCCATCAGAACTCCGCAGTTAAGCGTGCTTGGGCGAGAGTAGTACTAGGATGGGTGACCTCCTGGGAAGTCCTCGTGTTGCACCTCTTTTTGTATTTCTTTTTTATGCTATTTTTTTTTTCCTGGCCCAGACAATCAAACCATGACTTCACCTTTTCTATGCTCTTTTTGCTGACCCAGACAATCAAATCTTAAAGTACCTACAAAAAGGATCGCGAAATAGTGTAGCGAACTGTAAATTATAGCGGATACGCCTAAAAGATTTCAAATGGTCATAACTTTTGATAGAGTGGTCGGATTGGGATGCGTTAAAAATGAAAGTTTCTCGAAATGGGGAAGGGAATCCAATGGCCAGTTCCCAAAGGGGACCGTGAAATAGTGTAGCGAACTGCAAATTATCGCGTTCGGGGCCTTACCATTCCATGATTATCCAAACTCAAGCCCACTTGCAAACCCATATAGGCATTGATCGCGCATCACTTGACAGGTGCGATCATACCAGCACTAATGCACCGGATCCCATCAGAACTCCGCAGTTAAGCGTGCTTGGGCGAGAGTAGTACTAGGATGGGTGACCTCCTGGGAAGTCCTCGTGTTGCACCTCTTTTTGTATTTCTTTTTTATGCTATTTTTTTTTTCCTGGCCCAGACAATCAAACCATGACTTCACCTTTTCTATGCTCTTTTTGCTGACCCAGACAATCAAATCTTAAAGTACCTACAAAAAGGATCGCGAAATAGTGTAGCGAACTGTAAATTATAGCGGATACGCCTAAAAGATTTCAAATGGTCATAACTTTTGATAGAGTGGTCGGATTGGGATGCGTTAAAAATGAAAGTTTCTCGAAATGGGGAAGGGAATCCAATGGCCAGTTCCCAAAGGGGACCGTGAAATAGTGTAGCGAACTGCAAATTATCGCGTTCGGGGCCTTACCATTCCATGATTATCCAAACTCAAGCCCACTTGCAAACCCATATAGGCATTGATCGCGCATCACTTGACAGGTGCGATCATACCAGCACTAATGCACCGGATCCCATCAGAACTCCGCAGTTAAGCGTGCTTGGGCGAGAGTAGTACTAGGATGGGTGACCTCCTGGGAAGTCCTCGTGTTGCACCTCTTTTTGTATTTCTTTTTTATGCTATTTTTTTTTTCCTGGCCCAGACAATCAAACCATGACTTCACCTTTTCTATGCTCTTTTTGCTGACCCAGACAATCAAATCTTAAAGTACCTACAAAAAGGATCGCGAAATAGTGTAGCGAACTGTAAATTATAGCGGATACGCCTAAAAGATTTCAAATGGTCATAACTTTTGATAGAGTGGTCGGATTGGGATGCGTTAAAAATGAAAGTTTCTCGAAATGGGGAAGGGAATCCAATGGCCAGTTCCCAAAGGGGACCGTGAAATAGTGTAGCGAACTGCAAATTATCGCGTTCGGGGCCTTACCATTCCATGATTATCCAAACTCAAGCCCACTTGCAAACCCATATAGGCATTGATCGCGCATCACTTGACAGGTGCGATCATACCAGCACTAATGCACCGGATCCCATCAGAACTCCGCAGTTAAGCGTGCTTGGGCGAGAGTAGTACTAGGATGGGTGACCTCCTGGGAAGTCCTCGTGTTGCACCTCTTTTTGTATTTCTTTTTTATGCTATTTTTTTTTTCCTGGCCCAGACAATCAAACCATGACTTCACCTTTTCTATGCTCTTTTTGCTGACCCAGACAATCAAATCTTAAAGTACCTACAAAAAGGATCGCGAAATAGTGTAGCGAACTGTAAATTATAGCGGATACGCCTAAAAGATTTCAAATGGTCATAACTTTTGATAGAGTGGTCGGATTGGGATGCGTTAAAAATGAAAGTTTCTCGAAATGGGGAAGGGAATCCAATGGCCAGTTCCCAAAGGGGACCGTGAAATAGTGTAGCGAACTGCAAATTATCGCGTTCGGGGCCTTACCATTCCATGATTATCCAAACTCAAGCCCACTTGCAAACCCATATAGGCATTGATCGCGCATCACTTGACAGGTGCGATCATACCAGCACTAATGCACCGGATCCCATCAGAACTCCGCAGTTAAGCGTGCTTGGGCGAGAGTAGTACTAGGATGGGTGACCTCCTGGGAAGTCCTCGTGTTGCACCTCTTTTTGTATTTCTTTTTTATGCTATTTTTTTTTTCCTGGCCCAGACAATCAAACCATGACTTCACCTTTTCTATGCTCTTTTTGCTGACCCAGACAATCAAATCTTAAAGTACCTACAAAAAGGATCGCGAAATAGTGTAGCGAACTGTAAATTATAGCGGATACGCCTAAAAGATTTCAAATGGTCATAACTTTTGATAGAGTGGTCGGATTGGGATGCGTTAAAAATGAAAGTTTCTCGAAATGGGGAAGGGAATCCAATGGCCAGTTCCCAAAGGGGACCGTGAAATAGTGTAGCGAACTGCAAATTATCGCGTTCGGGGCCTTACCATTCCATGATTATCCAAACTCAAGCCCACTTGCAAACCCATATAGGCATTGATCGCGCATCACTTGACAGGTGCGATCATACCAGCACTAATGCACCGGATCCCATCAGAACTCCGCAGTTAAGCGTGCTTGGGCGAGAGTAGTACTAGGATGGGTGACCTCCTGGGAAGTCCTCGTGTTGCACCTCTTTTTGTATTTCTTTTTTATGCTATTTTTTTTTTCCTGGCCCAGACAATCAAACCATGACTTCACCTTTTCTATGCTCTTTTTGCTGACCCAGACAATCAAATCTTAAAGTACCTACAAAAAGGATCGCGAAATAGTGTAGCGAACTGTAAATTATAGCGGATACGCCTAAAAGATTTCAAATGGTCATAACTTTTGATAGAGTGGTCGGATTGGGATGCGTTAAAAATGAAAGTTTCTCGAAATGGGGAAGGGAATCCAATGGCCAGTTCCCAAAGGGGACCGTGAAATAGTGTAGCGAACTGCAAATTATCGCGTTCGGGGCCTTACCATTCCATGATTATCCAAACTCAAGCCCACTTGCAAACCCATATAGGCATTGATCGCGCATCACTTGACAGGTGCGATCATACCAGCACTAATGCACCGGATCCCATCAGAACTCCGCAGTTAAGCGTGCTTGGGCGAGAGTAGTACTAGGATGGGTGACCTCCTGGGAAGTCCTCGTGTTGCACCTCTTTTTGTATTTCTTTTTTATGCTATTTTTTTTTTCCTGGCCCAGACAATCAAACCATGACTTCACCTTTTCTATGCTCTTTTTGCTGACCCAGACAATCAAATCTTAAAGTACCTACAAAAAGGATCGCGAAATAGTGTAGCGAACTGTAAATTATAGCGGATACGCCTAAAAGATTTCAAATGGTCATAACTTTTGATAGAGTGGTCGGATTGGGATGCGTTAAAAATGAAAGTTTCTCGAAATGGGGAAGGGAATCCAATGGCCAGTTCCCAAAGGGGACCGTGAAATAGTGTAGCGAACTGCAAATTATCGCGTTCGGGGCCTTACCATTCCATGATTATCCAAACTCAAGCCCACTTGCAAACCCATATAGGCATTGATCGCGCATCACTTGACAGGTGCGATCATACCAGCACTAATGCACCGGATCCCATCAGAACTCCGCAGTTAAGCGTGCTTGGGCGAGAGTAGTACTAGGATGGGTGACCTCCTGGGAAGTCCTCGTGTTGCACCTCTTTTTGTATTTCTTTTTTATGCTATTTTTTTTTTCCTGGCCCAGACAATCAAACCATGACTTCACCTTTTCTATGCTCTTTTTGCTGACCCAGACAATCAAATCTTAAAGTACCTACAAAAAGGATCGCGAAATAGTGTAGCGAACTGTAAATTATAGCGGATACGCCTAAAAGATTTCAAATGGTCATAACTTTTGATAGAGTGGTCGGATTGGGATGCGTTAAAAATGAAAGTTTCTCGAAATGGGGAAGGGAATCCAATGGCCAGTTCCCAAAGGGGACCGTGAAATAGTGTAGCGAACTGCAAATTATCGCGTTCGGGGCCTTACCATTCCATGATTATCCAAACTCAAGCCCACTTGCAAACCCATATAGGCATTGATCGCGCATCACTTGACAGGTGCGATCATACCAGCACTAATGCACCGGATCCCATCAGAACTCCGCAGTTAAGCGTGCTTGGGCGAGAGTAGTACTAGGATGGGTGACCTCCTGGGAAGTCCTCGTGTTGCACCTCTTTTTGTATTTCTTTTTTATGCTATTTTTTTTTTCCTGGCCCAGACAATCAAACCATGACTTCACCTTTTCTATGCTCTTTTTGCTGACCCAGACAATCAAATCTTAAAGTACCTACAAAAAGGATCGCGAAATAGTGTAGCGAACTGTAAATTATAGCGGATACGCCTAAAAGATTTCAAATGGTCATAACTTTTGATAGAGTGGTCGGATTGGGATGCGTTAAAAATGAAAGTTTCTCGAAATGGGGAAGGGAATCCAATGGCCAGTTCCCAAAGGGGACCGTGAAATAGTGTAGCGAACTGCAAATTATCGCGTTCGGGGCCTTACCATTCCATGATTATCCAAACTCAAGCCCACTTGCAAACCCATATAGGCATTGATCGCGCATCACTTGACAGGTGCGATCATACCAGCACTAATGCACCGGATCCCATCAGAACTCCGCAGTTAAGCGTGCTTGGGCGAGAGTAGTACTAGGATGGGTGACCTCCTGGGAAGTCCTCGTGTTGCACCTCTTTTTGTATTTCTTTTTTATGCTATTTTTTTTTTCCTGGCCCAGACAATCAAACCATGACTTCACCTTTTCTATGCTCTTTTTGCTGACCCAGACAATCAAATCTTAAAGTACCTACAAAAAGGATCGCGAAATAGTGTAGCGAACTGTAAATTATAGCGGATACGCCTAAAAGATTTCAAATGGTCATAACTTTTGATAGAGTGGTCGGATTGGGATGCGTTAAAAATGAAAGTTTCTCGAAATGGGGAAGGGAATCCAATGGCCAGTTCCCAAAGGGGACCGTGAAATAGTGTAGCGAACTGCAAATTATCGCGTTCGGGGCCTTACCATTCCATGATTATCCAAACTCAAGCCCACTTGCAAACCCATATAGGCATTGATCGCGCATCACTTGACAGGTGCGATCATACCAGCACTAATGCACCGGATCCCATCAGAACTCCGCAGTTAAGCGTGCTTGGGCGAGAGTAGTACTAGGATGGGTGACCTCCTGGGAAGTCCTCGTGTTGCACCTCTTTTTGTATTTCTTTTTTATGCTATTTTTTTTTTCCTGGCCCAGACAATCAAACCATGACTTCACCTTTTCTATGCTCTTTTTGCTGACCCAGACAATCAAATCTTAAAGTACCTACAAAAAGGATCGCGAAATAGTGTAGCGAACTGTAAATTATAGCGGATACGCCTAAAAGATTTCAAATGGTCATAACTTTTGATAGAGTGGTCGGATTGGGATGCGTTAAAAATGAAAGTTTCTCGAAATGGGGAAGGGAATCCAATGGCCAGTTCCCAAAGGGGACCGTGAAATAGTGTAGCGAACTGCAAATTATCGCGTTCGGGGCCTTACCATTCCATGATTATCCAAACTCAAGCCCACTTGCAAACCCATATAGGCATTGATCGCGCATCACTTGACAGGTGCGATCATACCAGCACTAATGCACCGGATCCCATCAGAACTCCGCAGTTAAGCGTGCTTGGGCGAGAGTAGTACTAGGATGGGTGACCTCCTGGGAAGTCCTCGTGTTGCACCTCTTTTTGTATTTCTTTTTTATGCTATTTTTTTTTTCCTGGCCCAGACAATCAAACCATGACTTCACCTTTTCTATGCTCTTTTTGCTGACCCAGACAATCAAATCTTAAAGTACCTACAAAAAGGATCGCGAAATAGTGTAGCGAACTGTAAATTATAGCGGATACGCCTAAAAGATTTCAAATGGTCATAACTTTTGATAGAGTGGTCGGATTGGGATGCGTTAAAAATGAAAGTTTCTCGAAATGGGGAAGGGAATCCAATGGCCAGTTCCCAAAGGGGACCGTGAAATAGTGTAGCGAACTGCAAATTATCGCGTTCGGGGCCTTACCATTCCATGATTATCCAAACTCAAGCCCACTTGCAAACCCATATAGGCATTGATCGCGCATCACTTGACAGGTGCGATCATACCAGCACTAATGCACCGGATCCCATCAGAACTCCGTAGTTAAGCGTGCTTGGGCGAGAGTAGTACTAGGATGGGTGACCTCCTGGGAAGTCCTCGTGTTGCACCTCTTTTTGTATTTCTTTTTTATGCTATTTTTTTTTTCCTGGCCCAGACAATCAAACCATGACTTCACCTTTTCTATGCTCTTTTTGCTGACCCAGACAATCAAATCTTAAAGTACCTACAAAAAGGATCGCGAAATAGTGTAGCGAACTGTAAATTATAGCGGATACGCCTAAAAGATTTCAAATGGTCATAACTTTTGATAGAGTGGTCGGATTGGGATGCGTTAAAAATGAAAGTTTCTCGAAATGGGGAAGGGAATCCAATGGCCAGTTCCCAAAGGGGACCGTGAAATAGTGTAGCGAACTGCAAATTATCGCGTTCGGGGCCTTACCATTCCATGATTATCCAAACTCAAGCCCACTTGCAAACCCATATAGGCATTGATCGCGCATCACTTGACAGGTGCGATCATACCAGATCTAATGCACCGGATCCCATCAGAACTCCGCAGTTAAGCGTGCTTGGGCGAGAGTAGTACTAGGATGGGTGACCTCCTGGGAAGTCCTCGTGTTGCACCTCTTTTTGTATTTCTTTTTTATGCTATTTTTTTTTTCCTGGCCCAGACAATCAAACCATGACTTCACCTTTTCTATGCTCTTTTTGCTGACCCAGACAATCAAATCTTAAAGTACCTACAAAAAGGATCGCGAAATAGTGTAGCGAACTGTAAATTATAGCGGATACGCCTAAAAGATTTCAAATGGTCATAACTTTTGATAGAGTGGTCGGATTGGGATGCGTTAAAAATGAAAGTTTCTCGAAATGGGGAAGGGAATCCAATGGCCAGTTCCCAAAGGGGACCGTGAAATAGTGTAGCGAACTGCAAATTATCGCGTTCGGGGCCTTACCATTCCATGATTATCCAAACTCAAGCCCACTTGCAAACCCATATAGGCATTGATCGCGCATCACTTGACAGGTGCGATCATACCAGCACTAATGCACCGGATCCCATCAGAACTCCGCAGTTAAGCGTGCTTGGGCGAGAGTAGTACTAGAATGGGTGACCTCCTGGGAAGTCCTCGTGTTGCACCTCTTTTTGTATTTCTTTTTTATGCTATTTTTTTTTTCCTGGCCCAGACAATCAAACCATGACTTCACCTTTTCTATGCTCTTTTTGCTGACCCAGACAATCAAATCTTAAAGTACCTACAAAAAGGATCGCGAAATAGTGTAGCGAACTGTAAATTATAGCGGATACGCCTAAAAGATTTCAAATGGTCATAACTTTTGATAGAGTGGTCGGATTGGGATGCGTTAAAAATGAAAGTTTCTCGAAATGGGGAAGGGAATCCAATGGCCAGTTCCCAAAGGGGACCGTGAAATAGTGTAGCGAACTGCAAATTATCGCGTTCGGGGCCTTACCATTCCATGATTATCCAAACTCAAGCCCACTTGCAAACCCATATAGGCATTGATCGCGCATCACTTGACAGGTGCGATCATACCAGATCTAATGCACCGGATCCCATCAGAACTCCGCAGTTAAGCGTGCTTGGGCGAGAGTAGTACTAGGATGGGTGACCTCCTGGGAAGTCCTCGTGTTGCACCTCTTTTTGTATTTCTTTTTTATGCTATTTTTTTTTTCCTGGCCCAGACAATCAAACCATGACTTCACCTTTTCTATGCTCTTTTTGCTGACCCAGACAATCAAATCTTAAAGTACCTACAAAAAGGATCGCGAAATAGTGTAGCGAACTGTAAATTATAGCGGATACGCCTAAAAGATTTCAAATGGTCATAACTTTTGATAGAGTGGTCGGATTGGGATGCGTTAAAAATGAAAGTTTCTCGAAATGGGGAAGGGAATCCAATGGCCAGTTCCCAAAGGGGACCGTGAAATAGTGTAGCGAACTGCAAATTATCGCGTTCGGGGCCTTACCATTCCATGATTATCCAAACTCAAGCCCACTTGCAAACCCATATAGGCATTGATCGCGCATCACTTGACAGGTGCGATCATACCAGCACTAATGCACCGGATCCCATCAGAACTCCGCAGTTAAGCGTGCTTGGGCGAGAGTAGTACTAGGATGGGTGACCTCCTGGGAAGTCCTCGTGTTGCACCTCTTTTTGTATTTCTTTTTTATGCTATTTTTTTTTTCCTGGCCCAGACAATCAAACCATGACTTCACCTTTTCTATGCTCTTTTTGCTGACCCAGACAATCAAATCTTAAAGTACCTACAAAAAGGATCGCGAAATAGTGTAGCGAACTGTAAATTATAGCGGATACGCCTAAAAGATTTCAAATGGTCATAACTTTTGATAGAGTGGTCGGATTGGGATGCGTTAAAAATGAAAGTTTCTCGAAATGGGGAAGGGAATCCAATGGCCAGTTCCCAAAGGGGACCGTGAAATAGTGTAGCGAACTGCAAATTATCGCGTTCGGGGCCTTACCATTCCATGATTATCCAAACTCAAGCCCACTTGCAAACCCATATAGGCATTGATCGCGCATCACTTGACAGGTGCGATCATACCAGCACTAATGCACCGGATCCCATCAGAACTCCGCAGTTAAGCGTGCTTGGGCGAGAGTAGTACTAGGATGGGTGACCTCCTGGGAAGTCCTCGTGTTGCACCTCTTTTTGTATTTCTTTTTTATGCTATTTTTTTTTTCCTGGCCCAGACAATCAAACCATGACTTCACCTTTTCTATGCTCTTTTTGCTGACCCAGACAATCAAATCTTAAAGTACCTACAAAAAGGATCGCGAAATAGTGTAGCGAACTGTAAATTATAGCGGATACGCCTAAAAGATTTCAAATGGTCATAACTTTTGATAGAGTGGTCAGATTGGGATGCGTTAAAAATGAAAGTTTCTCGAAATGGGGAAGGGAATCCAATGGCCAGTTCCCAAAGGGGACCGTGAAATAGTGTAGCGAACTGCAAATTATCGCGTTCGGGGCCTTACCATTCCATGATTATCCAAACTCAAGCCCACTTGCAAACCCATATAGGCATTGATCGCGCATCACTTGACAGGTGCGATCATACCAGCACTAATGCACCGGATCCCATCAGAACTCCGCAGTTAAGCGTGCTTGGGCGAGAGTAGTACTAGGATGGGTGACCTCCTGGGAAGTCCTCGTGTTGCACCTCTTTTTGTATTTCTTTTTTATGCTATTTTTTTTTTCCTGGCCCAGACAATCAAACCATGACTTCACCTTTTCTATGCTCTTTTTGCTGACCCAGACAATCAAATCTTAAAGTACCTACAAAAAGGATCGCGAAATAGTGTAGCGAACTGTAAATTATAGCGGATACGCCTAAAAGATTTCAAATGGTCATAACTTTTGATAGAGTGGTCGGATTGGGATGCGTTAAAAATGAAAGTTTCTCGAAATGGGGAAGGGAATCCAATGGCCAGTTCCCAAAGGGGACCGTGAAATAGTGTAGCGAACTGCAAATTATCGCGTTCGGGGCCTTACCATTCCATGATTATCCAAACTCAAGCCCACTTGCAAACCCATATAGGCATTGATCGCGCATCACTTGACAGGTGCGATCATACCAGCACTAATGCACCGGATCCCATCAGAACTCCGCAGTTAAGCGTGCTTGGGCGAGAGTAGTACTAGGATGGGTGACCTCCTGGGAAGTCCTCGTGTTGCACCTCTTTTTGTATTTCTTTTTTATGCTATTTTTTTTTTCCTGGCCCAGACAATCAAACCATGACTTCACCTTTTCTATGCTCTTTTTGCTGACCCAGACAATCAAATCTTAAAGTACCTACAAAAAGGATCGCGAAATAGTGTAGCGAACTGTAAATTATAGCGGATACGCCTAAAAGATTTCAAATGGTCATAACTTTTGATAGAGTGGTCGGATTGGGATGCGTTAAAAATGAAAGTTTCTCGAAATGGGGAAGGGAATCCAATGGCCAGTTCCCAAAGGGGACCGTGAAATAGTGTAGCGAACTGCAAATTATCGCGTTCGGGGCCTTACCATTCCATGATTATCCAAACTCAAGCCCACTTGCAAACCCATATAGGCATTGATCGCGCATCACTTGACAGGTGCGATCATACCAGCACTAATGCACCGGATCCCATCAGAACTCCGCAGTTAAGCGTGCTTGGGCGAGAGTAGTACTAGGATGGGTGACCTCCTGGGAAGTCCTCGTGTTGCACCTCTTTTTGTATTTCTTTTTTATGCTATTTTTTTTTTCCTGGCCCAGACAATCAAACCATGACTTCACCTTTTCTATGCTCTTTTTGCTGACCCAGACAATCAAATCTTAAAGTACCTACAAAAAGGATCGCGAAATAGTGTAGCGAACTGTAAATTATAGCGGATACGCCTAAAAGATTTCAAATGGTCATAACTTTTGATAGAGTGGTCGGATTGGGATGCGTTAAAAATGAAAGTTTCTCGAAATGGGGAAGGGAATCCAATGGCCAGTTCCCAAAGGGGACCGTGAAATAGTGTAGCGAACTGCAAATTATCGCGTTCGGGGCCTTACCATTCCATGATTATCCAAACTCAAGCCCACTTGCAAACCCATATAGGCATTGATCGCGCATCACTTGACAGGTGCGATCATACCAGCACTAATGCACCGGATCCCATCAGAACTCCGCAGTTAAGCGTGCTTGGGCGAGAGTAGTACTAGGATGGGTGACCTCCTGGGAAGTCCTCGTGTTGCACCTCTTTTTGTATTTCTTTTTTATGCTATTTTTTTTTTCCTGGCCCAGACAATCAAACCATGACTTCACCTTTTCTATGCTCTTTTTGCTGACCCAGACAATCAAATCTTAAAGTACCTACAAAAAGGATCGCGAAATAGTGTAGCGAACTGTAAATTATAGCGGATACGCCTAAAAGATTTCAAATGGTCATAACTTTTGATAGAGTGGTCGGATTGGGATGCGTTAAAAATGAAAGTTTCTCGAAATGGGGAAGGGAATCCAATGGCCAGTTCCCAAAGGGGACCGTGAAATAGTGTAGCGAACTGCAAATTATCGCGTTCGGGGCCTTACCATTCCATGATTATCCAAACTCAAGCCCACTTGCAAACCCATATAGGCATTGATCGCGCATCACTTGACAGGTGCGATCATACCAGCACTAATGCACCGGATCCCATCAGAACTCCGCAGTTAAGCGTGCTTGGGCGAGAGTAGTACTAGGATGGGTGACCTCCTGGGAAGTCCTCGTGTTGCACCTCTTTTTGTATTTCTTTTTTATGCTATTTTTTTTTTCCTGGCCCAGACAATCAAACCATGACTTCACCTTTTCTATGCTCTTTTTGCTGACCCAGACAATCAAATCTTAAAGTACCTACAAAAAGGATCGCGAAATAGTGTAGCGAACTGTAAATTATAGCGGATACGCCTAAAAGATTTCAAATGGTCATAACTTTTGATAGAGTGGTCGGATTGGGATGCGTTAAAAATGAAAGTTTCTCGAAATGGGGAAGGGAATCCAATGGCCAGTTCCCAAAGGGGACCGTGAAATAGTGTAGCGAACTGCAAATTATCGCGTTCGGGGCCTTACCATTCCATGATTATCCAAACTCAAGCCCACTTGCAAACCCATATAGGCATTGATCGCGCATCACTTGACAGGTGCGATCATACCAGCACTAATGCACCGGATCCCATCAGAACTCCGCAGTTAAGCGTGCTTGGGCGAGAGTAGTACTAGGATGGGTGACCTCCTGGGAAGTCCTCGTGTTGCACCTCTTTTTGTATTTCTTTTTTATGCTATTTTTTTTTTCCTGGCCCAGACAATCAAACCATGACTTCACCTTTTCTATGCTCTTTTTGCTGACCCAGACAATCAAATCTTAAAGTACCTACAAAAAGGATCGCGAAATAGTGTAGCGAACTGTAAATTATAGCGGATACGCCTAAAAGATTTCAAATGGTCATAACTTTTGATAGAGTGGTCGGATTGGGATGCGTTAAAAATGAAAGTTTCTCGAAATGGGGAAGGGAATCCAATGGCCAGTTCCCAAAGGGGACCGTGAAATAGTGTAGCGAACTGCAAATTATCGCGTTCGGGGCCTTACCATTCCATGATTATCCAAACTCAAGCCCACTTGCAAACCCATATAGGCATTGATCGCGCATCACTTGACAGGTGCGATCATACCAGCACTAATGCACCGGATCCCATCAGAACTCCGCAGTTAAGCGTGCTTGGGCGAGAGTAGTACTAGGATGGGTGACCTCCTGGGAAGTCCTCGTGTTGCACCTCTTTTTGTATTTCTTTTTTATGCTATTTTTTTTTTCCTGGCCCAGACAATCAAACCATGACTTCACCTTTTCTATGCTCTTTTTGCTGACCCAGACAATCAAATCTTAAAGTACCTACAAAAAGGATCGCGAAATAGTGTAGCGAACTGTAAATTATAGCGGATACGCCTAAAAGATTTCAAATGGTCATAACTTTTGATAGAGTGGTCGGATTGGGATGCGTTAAAAATGAAAGTTTCTCGAAATGGGGAAGGGAATCCAATGGCCAGTTCCCAAAGGGGACCGTGAAATAGTGTAGCGAACTGCAAATTATCGCGTTCGGGGCCTTACCATTCCATGATTATCCAAACTCAAGCCCACTTGCAAACCCATATAGGCATTGATCGCGCATCACTTGACAGGTGCGATCATACCAGCACTAATGCACCGGATCCCATCAGAACTCCGCAGTTAAGCGTGCTTGGGCGAGAGTAGTACTAGGATGGGTGACCTCCTGGGAAGTCCTCGTGTTGCACCTCTTTTTGTATTTCTTTTTTATGCTATTTTTTTTTTCCTGGCCCAGACAATCAAACCATGACTTCACCTTTTCTATGCTCTTTTTGCTGACCCAGACAATCAAATCTTAAAGTACCTACAAAAAGGATCGCGAAATAGTGTAGCGAACTGTAAATTATAGCGGATACGCCTAAAAGATTTCAAATGGTCATAACTTTTGATAGAGTGGTCGGATTGGGATGCGTTAAAAATGAAAGTTTCTCGAAATGGGGAAGGGAATCCAATGGCCAGTTCCCAAAGGGGACCGTGAAATAGTGTAGCGAACTGCAAATTATCGCGTTCGGGGCCTTACCATTCCATGATTATCCAAACTCAAGCCCACTTGCAAACCCATATAGGCATTGATCGCGCATCACTTGACAGGTGCGATCATACCAGCACTAATGCACCGGATCCCATCAGAACTCCGCAGTTAAGCGTGCTTGGGCGAGAGTAGTACTAGGATGGGTGACCTCCTGGGAAGTCCTCGTGTTGCACCTCTTTTTGTATTTCTTTTTTATGCTATTTTTTTTTTCCTGGCCCAGACAATCAAACCATGACTTCACCTTTTCTATGCTCTTTTTGCTGACCCAGACAATCAAATCTTAAAGTACCTACAAAAAGGATCGCGAAATAGTGTAGCGAACTGTAAATTATAGCGGATACGCCTAAAAGATTTCAAATGGTCATAACTTTTGATAGAGTGGTCGGATTGGGATGCGTTAAAAATGAAAGTTTCTCGAAATGGGGAAGGGAATCCAATGGCCAGTTCCCAAAGGGGACCGTGAAATAGTGTAGCGAACTGCAAATTATCGCGTTCGGGGCCTTACCATTCCATGATTATCCAAACTCAAGCCCACTTGCAAACCCATATAGGCATTGATCGCGCATCACTTGACAGGTGCGATCATACCAGCACTAATGCACCGGATCCCATCAGAACTCCGCAGTTAAGCGTGCTTGGGCGAGAGTAGTACTAGGATGGGTGACCTCCTGGGAAGTCCTCGTGTTGCACCTCTTTTTGTATTTCTTTTTTATGCTATTTTTTTTTTCCTGGCCCAGACAATCAAACCATGACTTCACCTTTTCTATGCTCTTTTTGCTGACCCAGACAATCAAATCTTAAAGTACCTACAAAAAGGATCGCGAAATAGTGTAGCGAACTGTAAATTATAGCGGATACGCCTAAAAGATTTCAAATGGTCATAACTTTTGATAGAGTGGTCGGATTGGGATGCGTTAAAAATGAAAGTTTCTCGAAATGGGGAAGGGAATCCAATGGCCAGTTCCCAAAGGGGACCGTGAAATAGTGTAGCGAACTGCAAATTATCGCGTTCGGGGCCTTACCATTCCATGATTATCCAAACTCAAGCCCACTTGCAAACCCATATAGGCATTGATCGCGCATCACTTGACAGGTGCGATCATACCAGCACTAATGCACCGGATCCCATCAGAACTCCGCAGTTAAGCGTGCTTGGGCGAGAGTAGTACTAGGATGGGTGACCTCCTGGGAAGTCCTCGTGTTGCACCTCTTTTTGTATTTCTTTTTTATGCTATTTTTTTTTTCCTGGCCCAGACAATCAAACCATGACTTCACCTTTTCTATGCTCTTTTTGCTGACCCAGACAATCAAATCTTAAAGTACCTACAAAAAGGATCGCGAAATAGTGTAGCGAACTGTAAATTATAGCGGATACGCCTAAAAGATTTCAAATGGTCATAACTTTTGATAGAGTGGTCGGATTGGGATGCGTTAAAAATGAAAGTTTCTCGAAATGGGGAAGGGAATCCAATGGCCAGTTCCCAAAGGGGACCGTGAAATAGTGTAGCGAACTGCAAATTATCGCGTTCGGGGCCTTACCATTCCATGATTATCCAAACTCAAGCCCACTTGCAAACCCATATAGGCATTGATCGCGCATCACTTGACAGGTGCGATCATACCAGCACTAATGCACCGGATCCCATCAGAACTCCGCAGTTAAGCGTGCTTGGGCGAGAGTAGTACTAGGATGGGTGACCTCCTGGGAAGTCCTCGTGTTGCACCTCTTTTTGTATTTCTTTTTTATGCTATTTTTTTTTTCCTGGCCCAGACAATCAAACCATGACTTCACCTTTTCTATGCTCTTTTTGCTGACCCAGACAATCAAATCTTAAAGTACCTACAAAAAGGATCGCGAAATAGTGTAGCGAACTGTAAATTATAGCGGATACGCCTAAAAGATTTCAAATGGTCATAACTTTTGATAGAGTGGTCGGATTGGGATGCGTTAAAAATGAAAGTTTCTCGAAATGGGGAAGGGAATCCAATGGCCAGTTCCCAAAGGGGACCGTGAAATAGTGTAGCGAACTGCAAATTATCGCGTTCGGGGCCTTACCATTCCATGATTATCCAAACTCAAGCCCACTTGCAAACCCATATAGGCATTGATCGCGCATCACTTGACAGGTGCGATCATACCAGCACTAATGCACCGGATCCCATCAGAACTCCGCAGTTAAGCGTGCTTGGGCGAGAGTAGTACTAGGATGGGTGACCTCCTGGGAAGTCCTCGTGTTGCACCTCTTTTTGTATTTCTTTTTTATGCTATTTTTTTTTTCCTGGCCCAGACAATCAAACCATGACTTCACCTTTTCTATGCTCTTTTTGCTGACCCAGACAATCAAATCTTAAAGTACCTACAAAAAGGATCGCGAAATAGTGTAGCGAACTGTAAATTATAGCGGATACGCCTAAAAGATTTCAAATGGTCATAACTTTTGATAGAGTGGTCGGATTGGGATGCGTTAAAAATGAAAGTTTCTCGAAATGGGGAAGGGAATCCAATGGCCAGTTCCCAAAGGGGACCGTGAAATAGTGTAGCGAACTGCAAATTATCGCGTTCGGGGCCTTACCATTCCATGATTATCCAAACTCAAGCCCACTTGCAAACCCATATAGGCATTGATCGCGCATCACTTGACAGGTGCGATCATACCAGCACTAATGCACCGGATCCCATCAGAACTCCGCAGTTAAGCGTGCTTGGGCGAGAGTAGTACTAGGATGGGTGACCTCCTGGGAAGTCCTCGTGTTGCACCTCTTTTTGTATTTCTTTTTTATGCTATTTTTTTTTTCCTGGCCCAGACAATCAAACCATGACTTCACCTTTTCTATGCTCTTTTTGCTGACCCAGACAATCAAATCTTAAAGTACCTACAAAAAGGATCGCGAAATAGTGTAGCGAACTGTAAATTATAGCGGATACGCCTAAAAGATTTCAAATGGTCATAACTTTTGATAGAGTGGTCGGATTGGGATGCGTTAAAAATGAAAGTTTCTCGAAATGGGGAAGGGAATCCAATGGCCAGTTCCCAAAGGGGACCGTGAAATAGTGTAGCGAACTGCAAATTATCGCGTTCGGGGCCTTACCATTCCATGATTATCCAAACTCAAGCCCACTTGCAAACCCATATAGGCATTGATCGCGCATCACTTGACAGGTGCGATCATACCAGCACTAATGCACCGGATCCCATCAGAACTCCGCAGTTAAGCGTGCTTGGGCGAGAGTAGTACTAGGATGGGTGACCTCCTGGGAAGTCCTCGTGTTGCACCTCTTTTTGTATTTCTTTTTTATGCTATTTTTTTTTTCCTGGCCCAGACAATCAAACCATGACTTCACCTTTTCTATGCTCTTTTTGCTGACCCAGACAATCAAATCTTAAAGTACCTACAAAAAGGATCGCGAAATAGTGTAGCGAACTGTAAATTATAGCGGATACGCCTAAAAGATTTCAAATGGTCATAACTTTTGATAGAGTGGTCGGATTGGGATGCGTTAAAAATGAAAGTTTCTCGAAATGGGGAAGGGAATCCAATGGCCAGTTCCCAAAGGGGACCGTGAAATAGTGTAGCGAACTGCAAATTATCGCGTTCGGGGCCTTACCATTCCATGATTATCCAAACTCAAGCCCACTTGCAAACCCATATAGGCATTGATCGCGCATCACTTGACAGGTGCGATCATACCAGCACTAATGCACCGGATCCCATCAGAACTCCGCAGTTAAGCGTGCTTGGGCGAGAGTAGTACTAGGATGGGTGACCTCCTGGGAAGTCCTCGTGTTGCACCTCTTTTTGTATTTCTTTTTTATGCTATTTTTTTTTTCCTGGCCCAGACAATCAAACCATGACTTCACCTTTTCTATGCTCTTTTTGCTGACCCAGACAATCAAATCTTAAAGTACCTACAAAAAGGATCGCGAAATAGTGTAGCGAACTGTAAATTATAGCGGATACGCCTAAAAGATTTCAAATGGTCATAACTTTTGATAGAGTGGTCGGATTGGGATGCGTTAAAAATGAAAGTTTCTCGAAATGGGGAAGGGAATCCAATGGCCAGTTCCCAAAGGGGACCGTGAAATAGTGTAGCGAACTGCAAATTATCGCGTTCGGGGCCTTACCATTCCATGATTATCCAAACTCAAGCCCACTTGCAAACCCATATAGGCATTGATCGCGCATCACTTGACAGGTGCGATCATACCAGCACTAATGCACCGGATCCCATCAGAACTCCGCAGTTAAGCGTGCTTGGGCGAGAGTAGTACTAGGATGGGTGACCTCCTGGGAAGTCCTCGTGTTGCACCTCTTTTTGTATTTCTTTTTTATGCTATTTTTTTTTTCCTGGCCCAGACAATCAAACCATGACTTCACCTTTTCTATGCTCTTTTTGCTGACCCAGACAATCAAATCTTAAAGTACCTACAAAAAGGATCGCGAAATAGTGTAGCGAACTGTAAATTATAGCGGATACGCCTAAAAGATTTCAAATGGTCATAACTTTTGATAGAGTGGTCGGATTGGGATGCGTTAAAAATGAAAGTTTCTCGAAATGGGGAAGGGAATCCAATGGCCAGTTCCCAAAGGGGACCGTGAAATAGTGTAGCGAACTGCAAATTATCGCGTTCGGGGCCTTACCATTCCATGATTATCCAAACTCAAGCCCACTTGCAAACCCATATAGGCATTGATCGCGCATCACTTGACAGGTGCGATCATACCAGCACTAATGCACCGGATCCCATCAGAACTCCGCAGTTAAGCGTGCTTGGGCGAGAGTAGTACTAGGATGGGTGACCTCCTGGGAAGTCCTCGTGTTGCACCTCTTTTTGTATTTCTTTTTTATGCTATTTTTTTTTTCCTGGCCCAGACAATCAAACCATGACTTCACCTTTTCTATGCTCTTTTTGCTGACCCAGACAATCAAATCTTAAAGTACCTACAAAAAGGATCGCGAAATAGTGTAGCGAACTGTAAATTATAGCGGATACGCCTAAAAGATTTCAAATGGTCATAACTTTTGATAGAGTGGTCGGATTGGGATGCGTTAAAAATGAAAGTTTCTCGAAATGGGGAAGGGAATCCAATGGCCAGTTCCCAAAGGGGACCGTGAAATAGTGTAGCGAACTGCAAATTATCGCGTTCGGGGCCTTACCATTCCATGATTATCCAAACTCAAGCCCACTTGCAAACCCATATAGGCATTGATCGCGCATCACTTGACAGGTGCGATCATACCAGCACTAATGCACCGGATCCCATCAGAACTCCGCAGTTAAGCGTGCTTGGGCGAGAGTAGTACTAGGATGGGTGACCTCCTGGGAAGTCCTCGTGTTGCACCTCTTTTTGTATTTCTTTTTTATGCTATTTTTTTTTTCCTGGCCCAGACAATCAAACCATGACTTCACCTTTTCTATGCTCTTTTTGCTGACCCAGACAATCAAATCTTAAAGTACCTACAAAAAGGATCGCGAAATAGTGTAGCGAACTGTAAATTATAGCGGATACGCCTAAAAGATTTCAAATGGTCATAACTTTTGATAGAGTGGTCGGATTGGGATGCGTTAAAAATGAAAGTTTCTCGAAATGGGGAAGGGAATCCAATGGCCAGTTCCCAAAGGGGACCGTGAAATAGTGTAGCGAACTGCAAATTATCGCGTTCGGGGCCTTACCATTCCATGATTATCCAAACTCAAGCCCACTTGCAAACCCATATAGGCATTGATCGCGCATCACTTGACAGGTGCGATCATACCAGCACTAATGCACCGGATCCCATCAGAACTCCGCAGTTAAGCGTGCTTGGGCGAGAGTAGTACTAGGATGGGTGACCTCCTGGGAAGTCCTCGTGTTGCACCTCTTTTTGTATTTCTTTTTTATGCTATTTTTTTTTTCCTGGCCCAGACAATCAAACCATGACTTCACCTTTTCTATGCTCTTTTTGCTGACCCAGACAATCAAATCTTAAAGTACCTACAAAAAGGATCGCGAAATAGTGTAGCGAACTGTAAATTATAGCGGATACGCCTAAAAGATTTCAAATGGTCATAACTTTTGATAGAGTGGTCGGATTGGGATGCGTTAAAAATGAAAGTTTCTCGAAATGGGGAAGGGAATCCAATGGCCAGTTCCCAAAGGGGACCGTGAAATAGTGTAGCGAACTGCAAATTATCGCGTTCGGGGCCTTACCATTCCATGATTATCCAAACTCAAGCCCACTTGCAAACCCATATAGGCATTGATCGCGCATCACTTGACAGGTGCGATCATACCAGCACTAATGCACCGGATCCCATCAGAACTCCGCAGTTAAGCGTGCTTGGGCGAGAGTAGTACTAGGATGGGTGACCTCCTGGGAAGTCCTCGTGTTGCACCTCTTTTTGTATTTCTTTTTTATGCTATTTTTTTTTTTCCTGGCCCAGACAATCAAACCATGACTTCACCTTTTCTATGCTCTTTTTGCTGACCCAGACAATCAAATCTTAAAGTACCTACAAAAAGGATCGCGAAATAGTGTAGCGAACTGTAAATTATAGCGGATACGCCTAAAAGATTTCAAATGGTCATAACTTTTGATAGAGTGGTCGGATTGGGATGCGTTAAAAATGAAAGTTTCTCGAAATGGGGAAGGGAATCCAATGGCCAGTTCCCAAAGGGGACCGTGAAATAGTGTAGCGAACTGCAAATTATCGCGTTCGGGGCCTTACCATTCCATGATTATCCAAACTCAAGCCCACTTGCAAACCCATATAGGCATTGATCGCGCATCACTTGACAGGTGCGATCATACCAGCACTAATGCACCGGATCCCATCAGAACTCCGCAGTTAAGCGTGCTTGGGCGAGAGTAGTACTAGGATGGGTGACCTCCTGGGAAGTCCTCGTGTTGCACCTCTTTTTGTATTTCTTTTTTATGCTATTTTTTTTTTTCCTGGCCCAGACAATCAAACCATGACTTCACCTTTTCTATGCTCTTTTTGCTGACCCAGACAATCAAATCTTAAAGTACCTACAAAAAGGATCGCGAAATAGTGTAGCGAACTGTAAATTATAGCGGATACGCCTAAAAGATTTCAAATGGTCATAACTTTTGATAGAGTGGTCGGATTGGGATGCGTTAAAAATGAAAGTTTCTCGAAATGGGGAAGGGAATCCAATGGCCAGTTCCCAAAGGGGACCGTGAAATAGTGTAGCGAACTGCAAATTATCGCGTTCGGGGCCTTACCATTCCATGATTATCCAAACTCAAGCCCACTTGCAAACCCATATAGGCATTGATCGCGCATCACTTGACAGGTGCGATCATACCAGCACTAATGCACCGGATCCCATCAGAACTCCGCAGTTAAGCGTGCTTGGGCGAGAGTAGTACTAGGATGGGTGACCTCCTGGGAAGTCCTCGTGTTGCACCTCTTTTTGTATTTCTTTTTTATGCTATTTTTTTTTTCCTGGCCCAGACAATCAAACCATGACTTCACCTTTTCTATGCTCTTTTTGCTGACCCAGACAATCAAATCTTAAAGTACCTACAAAAAGGATCGCGAAATAGTGTAGCGAACTGTAAATTATAGCGGATACGCCTAAAAGATTTCAAATGGTCATAACTTTTGATAGAGTGGTCGGATTGGGATGCGTTAAAAATGAAAGTTTCTCGAAATGGGGAAGGGAATCCAATGGCCAGTTCCCAAAGGGGACCGTGAAATAGTGTAGCGAACTGCAAATTATCGCGTTCGGGGCCTTACCATTCCATGATTATCCAAACTCAAGCCCACTTGCAAACCCATATAGGCATTGATCGCGCATCACTTGACAGGTGCGATCATACCAGCACTAATGCACCGGATCCCATCAGAACTCCGCAGTTAAGCGTGCTTGGGCGAGAGTAGTACTAGGATGGGTGACCTCCTGGGAAGTCCTCGTGTTGCACCTCTTTTTGTATTTCTTTTTTATGCTATTTTTTTTTTCCTGGCCCAGACAATCAAACCATGACTTCACCTTTTCTATGCTCTTTTTGCTGACCCAGACAATCAAATCTTAAAGTACCTACAAAAAGGATCGCGAAATAGTGTAGCGAACTGTAAATTATAGCGGATACGCCTAAAAGATTTCAAATGGTCATAACTTTTGATAGAGTGGTCGGATTGGGATGCGTTAAAAATGAAAGTTTCTCGAAATGGGGAAGGGAATCCAATGGCCAGTTCCCAAAGGGGACCGTGAAATAGTGTAGCGAACTGCAAATTATCGCGTTCGGGGCCTTACCATTCCATGATTATCCAAACTCAAGCCCACTTGCAAACCCATATAGGCATTGATCGCGCATCACTTGACAGGTGCGATCATACCAGCACTAATGCACCGGATCCCATCAGAACTCCGCAGTTAAGCGTGCTTGGGCGAGAGTAGTACTAGGATGGGTGACCTCCTGGGAAGTCCTCGTGTTGCACCTCTTTTTGTATTTCTTTTTTATGCTATTTTTTTTTTCCTGGCCCAGACAATCAAACCATGACTTCACCTTTTCTATGCTCTTTTTGCTGACCCAGACAATCAAATCTTAAAGTACCTACAAAAAGGATCGCGAAATAGTGTAGCGAACTGTAAATTATAGCGGATACGCCTAAAAGATTTCAAATGGTCATAACTTTTGATAGAGTGGTCGGATTGGGATGCGTTAAAAATGAAAGTTTCTCGAAATGGGGAAGGGAATCCAATGGCCAGTTCCCAAAGGGGACCGTGAAATAGTGTAGCGAACTGCAAATTATCGCGTTCGGGGCCTTACCATTCCATGATTATCCAAACTCAAGCCCACTTGCAAACCCATATAGGCATTGATCGCGCATCACTTGACAGGTGCGATCATACCAGCACTAATGCACCGGATCCCATCAGAACTCCGCAGTTAAGCGTGCTTGGGCGAGAGTAGTACTAGGATGGGTGACCTCCTGGGAAGTCCTCGTGTTGCACCTCTTTTTGTATTTCTTTTTTATGCTATTTTTTTTTTCCTGGCCCAGACAATCAAACCATGACTTCACCTTTTCTATGCTCTTTTTGCTGACCCAGACAATCAAATCTTAAAGTACCTACAAAAAGGATCGCGAAATAGTGTAGCGAACTGTAAATTATAGCGGATACGCCTAAAAGATTTCAAATGGTCATAACTTTTGATAGAGTGGTCGGATTGGGATGCGTTAAAAATGAAAGTTTCTCGAAATGGGGAAGGGAATCCAATGGCCAGTTCCCAAAGGGGACCGTGAAATAGTGTAGCGAACTGCAAATTATCGCGTTCGGGGCCTTACCATTCCATGATTATCCAAACTCAAGCCCACTTGCAAACCCATATAGGCATTGATCGCGCATCACTTGACAGGTGCGATCATACCAGCACTAATGCACCGGATCCCATCAGAACTCCGCAGTTAAGCGTGCTTGGGCGAGAGTAGTACTAGGATGGGTGACCTCCTGGGAAGTCCTCGTGTTGCACCTCTTTTTGTATTTCTTTTTTATGCTATTTTTTTTTTCCTGGCCCAGACAATCAAACCATGACTTCACCTTTTCTATGCTCTTTTTGCTGACCCAGACAATCAAATCTTAAAGTACCTACAAAAAGGATCGCGAAATAGTGTAGCGAACTGTAAATTATAGCGGATACGCCTAAAAGATTTCAAATGGTCATAACTTTTGATAGAGTGGTCGGATTGGGATGCGTTAAAAATGAAAGTTTCTCGAAATGGGGAAGGGAATCCAATGGCCAGTTCCCAAAGGGGACCGTGAAATAGTGTAGCGAACTGCAAATTATCGCGTTCGGGGCCTTACCATTCCATGATTATCCAAACTCAAGCCCACTTGCAAACCCATATAGGCATTGATCGCGCATCACTTGACAGGTGCGATCATACCAGCACTAATGCACCGGATCCCATCAGAACTCCGCAGTTAAGCGTGCTTGGGCGAGAGTAGTACTAGGATGGGTGATCTCCTGGGAAGTCCTCGTGTTGCACCTCTTTTTGTATTTCTTTTTTATGCTATTTTTTTTTTCCTGGCCCAGACAATCAAACCATGACTTCACCTTTTCTATGCTCTTTTTGCTGACCCAGACAATCAAATCTTAAAGTACCTACAAAAAGGATCGCGAAATAGTGTAGCGAACTGTAAATTATAGCGGATACGCCTAAAAGATTTCAAATGGTCATAACTTTTGATAGAGTGGTCGGATTGGGATGCGTTAAAAATGAAAGTTTCTCGAAATGGGGAAGGGAATCCAATGGCCAGTTCCCAAAGGGGACCGTGAAATAGTGTAGCGAACTGCAAATTATCGCGTTCGGGGCCTTACCATTCCATGATTATCCAAACTCAAGCCCACTTGCAAACCCATATAGGCATTGATCGCGCATCACTTGACAGGTGCGATCATACCAGCACTAATGCACCGGATCCCATCAGAACTCCGCAGTTAAGCGTGCTTGGGCGAGAGTAGTACTAGGATGGGTGACCTCCTGGGAAGTCCTCGTGTTGCACCTCTTTTTGTATTTCTTTTTTATGCTATTTTTTTTTTCCTGGCCCAGACAATCAAACCATGACTTCACCTTTTCTATGCTCTTTTTGCTGACCCAGACAATCAAATCTTAAAGTACCTACAAAAAGGATCGCGAAATAGTGTAGCGAACTGTAAATTATAGCGGATACGCCTAAAAGATTTCAAATGGTCATAACTTTTGATAGAGTGGTCGGATTGGGATGCGTTAAAAATGAAAGTTTCTCGAAATGGGGAAGGGAATCCAATGGCCAGTTCCCAAAGGGGACCGTGAAATAGTGTAGCGAACTGCAAATTATCGCGTTCGGGGCCTTACCATTCCATGATTATCCAAACTCAAGCCCACTTGCAAACCCATATAGGCATTGATCGCGCATCACTTGACAGGTGCGATCATACCAGCACTAATGCACCGGATCCCATCAGAACTCCGCAGTTAAGCGTGCTTGGGCGAGAGTAGTACTAGGATGGGTGACCTCCTGGGAAGTCCTCGTGTTGCACCTCTTTTTGTATTTCTTTTTTATGCTATTTTTTTTTTCCTGGCCCAGACAATCAAACCATGACTTCACCTTTTCTATGCTCTTTTTGCTGACCCAGACAATCAAATCTTAAAGTACCTACAAAAAGGATCGCGAAATAGTGTAGCGAACTGTAAATTATAGCGGATACGCCTAAAAGATTTCAAATGGTCATAACTTTTGATAGAGTGGTCGGATTGGGATGCGTTAAAAATGAAAGTTTCTCGAAATGGGGAAGGGAATCCAATGGCCAGTTCCCAAAGGGGACCGTGAAATAGTGTAGCGAACTGCAAATTATCGCGTTCGGGGCCTTACCATTCCATGATTATCCAAACTCAAGCCCACTTGCAAACCCATATAGGCATTGATCGCGCATCACTTGACAGGTGCGATCATACCAGCACTAATGCACCGGATCCCATCAGAACTCCGCAGTTAAGCGTGCTTGGGCGAGAGTAGTACTAGGATGGGTGACCTCCTGGGAAGTCCTCGTGTTGCACCTCTTTTTGTATTTCTTTTTTATGCTATTTTTTTTTTCCTGGCCCAGACAATCAAACCATGACTTCACCTTTTCTATGCTCTTTTTGCTGACCCAGACAATCAAATCTTAAAGTACCTACAAAAAGGATCGCGAAATAGTGTAGCGAACTGTAAATTATAGCGGATACGCCTAAAAGATTTCAAATGGTCATAACTTTTGATAGAGTGGTCGGATTGGGATGCGTTAAAAATGAAAGTTTCTCGAAATGGGGAAGGGAATCCAATGGCCAGTTCCCAAAGGGGACCGTGAAATAGTGTAGCGAACTGCAAATTATCGCGTTCGGGGCCTTACCATTCCATGATTATCCAAACTCAAGCCCACTTGCAAACCCATATAGGCATTGATCGCGCATCACTTGACAGGTGCGATCATACCAGCACTAATGCACCGGATCCCATCAGAACTCCGCAGTTAAGCGTGCTTGGGCGAGAGTAGTACTAGGATGGGTGACCTCCTGGGAAGTCCTCGTGTTGCACCTCTTTTTGTATTTCTTTTTTATGCTATTTTTTTTTTTCCTGGCCCAGACAATCAAACCATGACTTCACCTTTTCTATGCTCTTTTTGCTGACCCAGACAATCAAATCTTAAAGTACCTACAAAAAGGATCGCGAAATAGTGTAGCGAACTGTAAATTATAGCGGATACGCCTAAAAGATTTCAAATGGTCATAACTTTTGATAGAGTGGTCGGATTGGGATGCGTTAAAAATGAAAGTTTCTCGAAATGGGGAAGGGAATCCAATGGCCAGTTCCCAAAGGGGACCGTGAAATAGTGTAGCGAACTGCAAATTATCGCGTTCGGGGCCTTACCATTCCATGATTATCCAAACTCAAGCCCACTTGCAAACCCATATAGGCATTGATCGCGCATCACTTGACAGGTGCGATCATACCAGCACTAATGCACCGGATCCCATCAGAACTCCGCAGTTAAGCGTGCTTGGGCGAGAGTAGTACTAGGATGGGTGACCTCCTGGGAAGTCCTCGTGTTGCA
Source organism: Phaseolus coccineus (assembly GCA_037954025.1). Taxonomy (NCBI): domain Eukaryota; kingdom Viridiplantae; phylum Streptophyta; class Magnoliopsida; order Fabales; family Fabaceae; genus Phaseolus; species Phaseolus coccineus. Next base: position 26,567 of record JAYMYR010000024.1, on the reverse strand, counting down.
CCTCTTTTTGTATTTCTTTTTTATGCTATTTTTTTTTTTCCTGGCCCAGACAATCAAACCATGACTTCACCTTTTCTATGCTCTTTTTGCTGACCCAGACAATCAAATCTTAAAGTACCTACAAAAAGGATCGCGAAATAGTGTAGCGAACTGTAAATTATAGCGGATACGCCTAAAAGATTTCAAATGGTCATAACTTTTGATAGAGTGGTCGGATTGGGATGCGTTAAAAATGAAAGTTTCTCGAAATGGGGAAGGGAATCCAATGGCCAGTTCCCAAAGGGGACCGTGAAATAGTGTAGCGAACTGCAAATTATCGCGTTCGGGGCCTTACCATTCCATGATTATCCAAACTCAAGCCCACTTGCAAACCCATATAGGCATTGATCGCGCATCACTTGACAGGTGCGATCATACCAGCACTAATGCACCGGATCCCATCAGAACTCCGCAGTTAAGCGTGCTTGGGCGAGAGTAGTACTAGGATGGGTGACCTCCTGGGAAGTCCTCGTGTTGCACCTCTTTTTGTATTTCTTTTTTATGCTATTTTTTTTTTTCCTGGCCCAGACAATCAAACCATGACTTCACCTTTTCTATGCTCTTTTTGCTGACCCAGACAATCAAATCTTAAAGTACCTACAAAAAGGATCGCGAAATAGTGTAGCGAACTGTAAATTATAGCGGATACGCCTAAAAGATTTCAAATGGTCATAACTTTTGATAGAGTGGTCGGATTGGGATGCGTTAAAAATGAAAGTTTCTCGAAATGGGGAAGGGAATCCAATGGCCAGTTCCCAAAGGGGACCGTGAAATAGTGTAGCGAACTGCAAATTATCGCGTTCGGGGCCTTACCATTCCATGATTATCCAAACTCAAGCCCACTTGCAAACCCATATAGGCATTGATCGCGCATCACTTGACAGGTGCGATCATACCAGCACTAATGCACCGGATCCCATCAGAACTCCGCAGTTAAGCGTGCTTGGGCGAGAGTAGTACTAGGATGGGTGACCTCCTGGGAAGTCCTCGTGTTGCACCTCTTTTTGTATTTCTTTTTTATGCTATTTTTTTTTTTCCTGGCCCAGACAATCAAACCATGACTTCACCTTTTCTATGCTCTTTTTGCTGACCCAGACAATCAAATCTTAAAGTACCTACAAAAAGGATCGCGAAATAGTGTAGCGAACTGTAAATTATAGCGGATACGCCTAAAAGATTTCAAATGGTCATAACTTTTGATAGAGTGGTCGGATTGGGATGCGTTAAAAATGAAAGTTTCTCGAAATGGGGAAGGGAATCCAATGGCCAGTTCCCAAAGGGGACCGTGAAATAGTGTAGCGAACTGCAAATTATCGCGTTCGGGGCCTTACCATTCCATGATTATCCAAACTCAAGCCCACTTGCAAACCCATATAGGCATTGATCGCGCATCACTTGACAGGTGCGATCATACCAGCACTAATGCACCGGATCCCATCAGAACTCCGCAGTTAAGCGTGCTTGGGCGAGAGTAGTACTAGGATGGGTGACCTCCTGGGAAGTCCTCGTGTTGCACCTTTTTTTGTATTTCTTTTTTATGCTATTTTTTTTTTTCCTGGCCCAGACAATCAAACCATGACTTCACCTTTTCTATGCTCTTTTTGCTGACCCAGACAATCAAATCTTAAAGTACCTACAAAAAGGATCGCGAAATAGTGTAGCGAACTGTAAATTATAGCGGATACGCCTAAAAGATTTCAAATGGTCATAACTTTTGATAGAGTGGTCGGATTGGGATGCGTTAAAAATGAAAGTTTCTCGAAATGGGGAAGGGAATCCAATGGCCAGTTCCCAAAGGGGACCGTGAAATAGTGTAGCGAACTGCAAATTATCGCGTTCGGGGCCTTACCATTCCATGATTATCCAAACTCAAGCCCACTTGCAAACCCATATAGGCATTGATCGCGCATCACTTGACAGGTGCGATCATACCAGCACTAATGCACCGGATCCCATCAGAACTCCGCAGTTAAGCGTGCTTGGGCGAGAGTAGTACTAGGATGGGTGACCTCCTGGGAAGTCCTCGTGTTGCACCTCTTTTTGTATTTCTTTTTTATGCTATTTTTTTTTTCCTGGCCCAGACAATCAAACCATGACTTCACCTTTTCTATGCTCTTTTTGCTGACCCAGACAATCAAATCTTAAAGTACCTACAAAAAGGATCGCGAAATAGTGTAGCGAACTGTAAATTATAGCGGATACGCCTAAAAGATTTCAAATGGTCATAACTTTTGATAGAGTGGTCGGATTGGGATGCGTTAAAAATGAAAGTTTCTCGAAATGGGGAAGGGAATCCAATGGCCAGTTCCCAAAGGGGACCGTGAAATAGTGTAGCGAACTGCAAATTATCGCGTTCGGGGCCTTACCATTCCATGATTATCCAAACTCAAGCCCACTTGCAAACCCATATAGGCATTGATCGCGCATCACTTGACAGGTGCGATCATACCAGCACTAATGCACCGGATCCCATCAGAACTCCGCAGTTAAGCGTGCTTGGGCGAGAGTAGTACTAGGATGGGTGACCTCCTGGGAAGTCCTCGTGTTGCACCTCTTTTTGTATTTCTTTTTTATGCTATTTTTTTTTTCCTGGCCCAGACAATCAAACCATGACTTCACCTTTTCTATGCTCTTTTTGCTGACCCAGACAATCAAATCTTAAAGTACCTACAAAAAGGATCGCGAAATAGTGTAGCGAACTGTAAATTATAGCGGATACGCCTAAAAGATTTCAAATGGTCATAACTTTTGATAGAGTGGTCGGATTGGGATGCGTTAAAAATGAAAGTTTCTCGAAATGGGGAAGGGAATCCAATGGCCAGTTCCCAAAGGGGACCGTGAAATAGTGTAGCGAACTGCAAATTATCGCGTTCGGGGCCTTACCATTCCATGATTATCCAAACTCAAGCCCACTTGCAAACCCATATAGGCATTGATCGCGCATCACTTGACAGGTGCGATCATACCAGCACTAATGCACCGGATCCCATCAGAACTCCGCAGTTAAGCGTGCTTGGGCGAGAGTAGTACTAGGATGGGTGACCTCCTGGGAAGTCCTCGTGTTGCACCTCTTTTTGTATTTCTTTTTTATGCTATTTTTTTTTTTCCTGGCCCAGACAATCAAACCATGACTTCACCTTTTCTATGCTCTTTTTGCTGACCCAGACAATCAAATCTTAAAGTACCTACAAAAAGGATCGCGAAATAGTGTAGCGAACTGTAAATTATAGCGGATACGCCTAAAAGATTTCAAATGGTCATAACTTTTGATAGAGTGGTCGGATTGGGATGCGTTAAAAATGAAAGTTTCTCGAAATGGGGAAGGGAATCCAATGGCCAGTTCCCAAAGGGGACCGTGAAATAGTGTAGCGAACTGCAAATTATCGCGTTCGGGGCCTTACCATTCCATGATTATCCAAACTCAAGCCCACTTGCAAACCCATATAGGCATTGATCGCGCATCACTTGACAGGTGCGATCATACCAGCACTAATGCACCGGATCCCATCAGAACTCCGCAGTTAAGCGTGCTTGGGCGAGAGTAGTACTAGGATGGGTGACCTCCTGGGAAGTCCTCGTGTTGCACCTCTTTTTGTATTTCTTTTTTATGCTATTTTTTTTTTTCCTGGCCCAGACAATCAAACCATGACTTCACCTTTTCTATGCTCTTTTTGCTGACCCAGACAATCAAATCTTAAAGTACCTACAAAAAGGATCGCGAAATAGTGTAGCGAACTGTAAATTATAGCGGATACGCCTAAAAGATTTCAAATGGTCATAACTTTTGATAGAGTGGTCGGATTGGGATGCGTTAAAAATGAAAGTTTCTCGAAATGGGGAAGGGAATCCAATGGCCAGTTCCCAAAGGGGACCGTGAAATAGTGTAGCGAACTGCAAATTATCGCGTTCGGGGCCTTACCATTCCATGATTATCCAAACTCAAGCCCACTTGCAAACCCATATAGGCATTGATCGCGCATCACTTGACAGGTGCGATCATACCAGCACTAATGCACCGGATCCCATCAGAACTCCGCAGTTAAGCGTGCTTGGGCGAGAGTAGTACTAGGATGGGTGACCTCCTGGGAAGTCCTCGTGTTGCACCTCTTTTTGTATTTCTTTTTTATGCTATTTTTTTTTTTCCTGGCCCAGACAATCAAACCATGACTTCACCTTTTCTATGCTCTTTTTGCTGACCCAGACAATCAAATCTTAAAGTACCTACAAAAAGGATCGCGAAATAGTGTAGCGAACTGTAAATTATAGCGGATACGCCTAAAAGATTTCAAATGGTCATAACTTTTGATAGAGTGGTCGGATTGGGATGCGTTAAAAATGAAAGTTTCTCGAAATGGGGAAGGGAATCCAATGGCCAGTTCCCAAAGGGGACCGTGAAATAGTGTAGCGAACTGCAAATTATCGCGTTCGGGGCCTTACCATTCCATGATTATCCAAACTCAAGCCCACTTGCAAACCCATATAGGCATTGATCGCGCATCACTTGACAGGTGCGATCATACCAGCACTAATGCACCGGATCCCATCAGAACTCCGCAGTTAAGCGTGCTTGGGCGAGAGTAGTACTAGGATGGGTGACCTCCTGGGAAGTCCTCGTGTTGCACCTCTTTTTGTATTTCTTTTTTATGCTATTTTTTTTTTTCCTGGCCCAGACAATCAAACCATGACTTCACCTTTTCTATGCTCTTTTTGCTGACCCAGACAATCAAATCTTAAAGTACCTACAAAAAGGATCGCGAAATAGTGTAGCGAACTGTAAATTATAGCGGATACGCCTAAAAGATTTCAAATGGTCATAACTTTTGATAGAGTGGTCGGATTGGGATGCGTTAAAAATGAAAGTTTCTCGAAATGGGGAAGGGAATCCAATGGCCAGTTCCCAAAGGGGACCGTGAAATAGTGTAGCGAACTGCAAATTATCGCGTTCGGGGCCTTACCATTCCATGATTATCCAAACTCAAGCCCACTTGCAAACCCATATAGGCATTGATCGCGCATCACTTGACAGGTGCGATCATACCAGCACTAATGCACCGGATCCCATCAGAACTCCGCAGTTAAGCGTGCTTGGGCGAGAGTAGTACTAGGATGGGTGACCTCCTGGGAAGTCCTCGTGTTGCACCTCTTTTTGTATTTCTTTTTTATGCTATTTTTTTTTTTCCTGGCCCAGACAATCAAACCATGACTTCACCTTTTCTATGCTCTTTTTGCTGACCCAGACAATCAAATCTTAAAGTACCTACAAAAAGGATCGCGAAATAGTGTAGCGAACTGTAAATTATAGCGGATACGCCTAAAAGATTTCAAATGGTCATAACTTTTGATAGAGTGGTCGGATTGGGATGCGTTAAAAATGAAAGTTTCTCGAAATGGGGAAGGGAATCCAATGGCCAGTTCCCAAAGGGGACCGTGAAATAGTGTAGCGAACTGCAAATTATCGCGTTCGGGGCCTTACCATTCCATGATTATCCAAACTCAAGCCCACTTGCAAACCCATATAGGCATTGATCGCGCATCACTTGACAGGTGCGATCATACCAGCACTAATGCACCGGATCCCATCAGAACTCCGCAGTTAAGCGTGCTTGGGCGAGAGTAGTACTAGGATGGGTGACCTCCTGGGAAGTCCTCGTGTTGCACCTCTTTTTGTATTTCTTTTTTATGCTATTTTTTTTTTTCCTGGCCCAGACAATCAAACCATGACTTCACCTTTTCTATGCTCTTTTTGCTGACCCAGACAATCAAATCTTAAAGTACCTACAAAAAGGATCGCGAAATAGTGTAGCGAACTGTAAATTATAGCGGATACGCCTAAAAGATTTCAAATGGTCATAACTTTTGATAGAGTGGTCGGATTGGGATGCGTTAAAAATGAAAGTTTCTCGAAATGGGGAAGGGAATCCAATGGCCAGTTCCCAAAGGGGACCGTGAAATAGTGTAGCGAACTGCAAATTATCGCGTTCGGGGCCTTACCATTCCATGATTATCCAAACTCAAGCCCACTTGCAAACCCATATAGGCATTGATCGCGCATCACTTGACAGGTGCGATCATACCAGCACTAATGCACCGGATCCCATCAGAACTCCGCAGTTAAGCGTGCTTGGGCGAGAGTAGTACTAGGATGGGTGACCTCCTGGGAAGTCCTCGTGTTGCACCTCTTTTTGTATTTCTTTTTTATGCTATTTTTTTTTTCCTGGCCCAGACAATCAAACCATGACTTCACCTTTTCTATGCTCTTTTTGCTGACCCAGACAATCAAATCTTAAAGTACCTACAAAAAGGATCGCGAAATAGTGTAGCGAACTGTAAATTATAGCGGATACGCCTAAAAGATTTCAAATGGTCATAACTTTTGATAGAGTGGTCGGATTGGGATGCGTTAAAAATGAAAGTTTCTCGAAATGGGGAAGGGAATCCAATGGCCAGTTCCCAAAGGGGACCGTGAAATAGTGTAGCGAACTGCAAATTATCGCGTTCGGGGCCTTACCATTCCATGATTATCCAAACTCAAGCCCACTTGCAAACCCATATAGGCATTGATCGCGCATCACTTGACAGGTGCGATCATACCAGCACTAATGCACCGGATCCCATCAGAACTCCGCAGTTAAGCGTGCTTGGGCGAGAGTAGTACTAGGATGGGTGACCTCCTGGGAAGTCCTCGTGTTGCACCTCTTTTTGTATTTCTTTTTTATGCTATTTTTTTTTTTCCTGGCCCAGACAATCAAACCATGACTTCACCTTTTCTATGCTCTTTTTGCTGACCCAGACAATCAAATCTTAAAGTACCTACAAAAAGGATCGCGAAATAGTGTAGCGAACTGTAAATTATAGCGGATACGCCTAAAAGATTTCAAATGGTCATAACTTTTGATAGAGTGGTCGGATTGGGATGCGTTAAAAATGAAAGTTTCTCGAAATGGGGAAGGGAATCCAATGGCCAGTTCCCAAAGGGGACCGTGAAATAGTGTAGCGAACTGCAAATTATCGCGTTCGGGGCCTTACCATTCCATGATTATCCAAACTCAAGCCCACTTGCAAACCCATATAGGCATTGATCGCGCATCACTTGACAGGTGCGATCATACCAGCACTAATGCACCGGATCCCATCAGAACTCCGCAGTTAAGCGTGCTTGGGCGAGAGTAGTACTAGGATGGGTGACCTCCTGGGAAGTCCTCGTGTTGCACCTCTTTTTGTATTTCTTTTTTATGCTATTTTTTTTTTCCTGGCCCAGACAATCAAACCATGACTTCACCTTTTCTATGCTCTTTTTGCTGACCCAGACAATCAAATCTTAAAGTACCTACAAAAAGGATCGCGAAATAGTGTAGCGAACTGTAAATTATAGCGGATACGCCTAAAAGATTTCAAATGGTCATAACTTTTGATAGAGTGGTCGGATTGGGATGCGTTAAAAATGAAAGTTTCTCGAAATGGGGAAGGGAATCCAATGGCCAGTTCCCAAAGGGGACCGTGAAATAGTGTAGCGAACTGCAAATTATCGCGTTCGGGGCCTTACCATTCCATGATTATCCAAACTCAAGCCCACTTGCAAACCCATATAGGCATTGATCGCGCATCACTTGACAGGTGCGATCATACCAGCACTAATGCACCGGATCCCATCAGAACTCCGCAGTTAAGCGTGCTTGGGCGAGAGTAGTACTAGGATGGGTGACCTCCTGGGAAGTCCTCGTGTTGCACCTCTTTTTGTATTTCTTTTTTATGCTATTTTTTTTTTTCCTGGCCCAGACAATCAAACCATGACTTCACCTTTTCTATGCTCCTTTTGCTGACCCAGACAATCAAATCTTAAAGTACCTACAAAAAGGATCGCGAAATAGTGTAGCGAACTGTAAATTATAGCGGATACGCCTAAAAGATTTCAAATGGTCATAACTTTTGATAGAGTGGTCGGATTGGGATGCGTTAAAAATGAAAGTTTCTCGAAATGGGGAAGGGAATCCAATGGCCAGTTCCCAAAGGGGACCGTGAAATAGTGTAGCGAACTGCAAATTATCGCGTTCGGGGCCTTACCATTCCATGATTATCCAAACTCAAGCCCACTTGCAAACCCATATAGGCATTGATCGCGCATCACTTGACAGGTGCGATCATACCAGCACTAATGCACCGGATCCCATCAGAACTCCGCAGTTAAGCGTGCTTGGGCGAGAGTAGTACTAGGATGGGTGACCTCCTGGGAAGTCCTCGTGTTGCACCTCTTTTTGTATTTCTTTTTTATGCTATTTTTTTTTTCCTGGCCCAGACAATCAAACCATGACTTCACCTTTTCTATGCTCTTTTTGCTGACCCAGACAATCAAATCTTAAAGTACCTACAAAAAGGATCGCGAAATAGTGTAGCGAACTGTAAATTATAGCGGATACGCCTAAAAGATTTCAAATGGTCATAACTTTTGATAGAGTGGTCGGATTGGGATGCGTTAAAAATGAAAGTTTCTCGAAATGGGGAAGGGAATCCAATGGCCAGTTCCCAAAGGGGACCGTGAAATAGTGTAGCGAACTGCAAATTATCGCGTTCGGGGCCTTACCATTCCATGATTATCCAAACTCAAGCCCACTTGCAAACCCATATAGGCATTGATCGCGCATCACTTGACAGGTGCGATCATACCAGCACTAATGCACCGGATCCCATCAGAACTCCGCAGTTAAGCGTGCTTGGGCGAGAGTAGTACTAGGATGGGTGACCTCCTGGGAAGTCCTCGTGTTGCACCTCTTTTTGTATTTCTTTTTTATGCTATTTTTTTTTTTCCTGGCCCAGACAATCAAACCATGACTTCACCTTTTCTATGCTCTTTTTGCTGACCCAGACAATCAAATCTTAAAGTACCTACAAAAAGGATCGCGAAATAGTGTAGCGAACTGTAAATTATAGCGGATACGCCTAAAAGATTTCAAATGGTCATAACTTTTGATAGAGTGGTCGGATTGGGATGCGTTAAAAATGAAAGTTTCTCGAAATGGGGAAGGGAATCCAATGGCCAGTTCCCAAAGGGGACCGTGAAATAGTGTAGCGAACTGCAAATTATCGCGTTCGGGGCCTTACCATTCCATGATTATCCAAACTCAAGCCCACTTGCAAACCCATATAGGCATTGATCGCGCATCACTTGACAGGTGCGATCATACCAGCACTAATGCACCGGATCCCATCAGAACTCCGCAGTTAAGCGTGCTTGGGCGAGAGTAGTACTAGGATGGGTGACCTCCTGGGAAGTCCTCGTGTTGCACCTCTTTTTGTATTTCTTTTTTATGCTATTTTTTTTTTCCTGGCCCAGACAATCAAACCATGACTTCACCTTTTCTATGCTCTTTTTGCTGACCCAGACAATCAAATCTTAAAGTACCTACAAAAAGGATCGCGAAATAGTGTAGCGAACTGTAAATTATAGCGGATACGCCTAAAAGATTTCAAATGGTCATAACTTTTGATAGAGTGGTCGGATTGGGATGCGTTAAAAATGAAAGTTTCTCGAAATGGGGAAGGGAATCCAATGGCCAGTTCCCAAAGGGGACCGTGAAATAGTGTAGCGAACTGCAAATTATCGCGTTCGGGGCCTTACCATTCCATGATTATCCAAACTCAAGCCCACTTGCAAACCCATATAGGCATTGATCGCGCATCACTTGACAGGTGCGATCATACCAGCACTAATGCACCGGATCCCATCAGAACTCCGCAGTTAAGCGTGCTTGGGCGAGAGTAGTACTAGGATGGGTGACCTCCTGGGAAGTCCTCGTGTTGCACCTCTTTTTGTATTTCTTTTTTATGCTATTTTTTTTTTTCCTGGCCCAGACAATCAAACCATGACTTCACCTTTTCTATGCTCCTTTTGCTGACCCAGACAATCAAATCTTAAAGTACCTACAAAAAGGATCGCGAAATAGTGTAGCGAACTGTAAATTATAGCGGATACGCCTAAAAGATTTCAAATGGTCATAACTTTTGATAGAGTGGTCGGATTGGGATGCGTTAAAAATGAAAGTTTCTCGAAATGGGGAAGGGAATCCAATGGCCAGTTCCCAAAGGGGACCGTGAAATAGTGTAGCGAACTGCAAATTATCGCGTTCGGGGCCTTACCATTCCATGATTATCCAAACTCAAGCCCACTTGCAAACCCATATAGGCATTGATCGCGCATCACTTGACAGGTGCGATCATACCAGCACTAATGCACCGGATCCCATCAGAACTCCGCAGTTAAGCGTGCTTGGGCGAGAGTAGTACTAGGATGGGTGACCTCCTGGGAAGTCCTCGTGTTGCACCTCTTTTTGTATTTCTTTTTTATGCTATTTTTTTTTTCCTGGCCCAGACAATCAAACCATGACTTCACCTTTTCTATGCTCTTTTTGCTGACCCAGACAATCAAATCTTAAAGTACCTACAAAAAGGATCGCGAAATAGTGTAGCGAACTGTAAATTATAGCGGATACGCCTAAAAGATTTCAAATGGTCATAACTTTTGATAGAGTGGTCGGATTGGGATGCGTTAAAAATGAAAGTTTCTCGAAATGGGGAAGGGAATCCAATGGCCAGTTCCCAAAGGGGACCGTGAAATAGTGTAGCGAACTGCAAATTATCGCGTTCGGGGCCTTACCATTCCATGATTATCCAAACTCAAGCCCACTTGCAAACCCATATAGGCATTGATCGCGCATCACTTGACAGGTGCGATCATACCAGCACTAATGCACCGGATCCCATCAGAACTCCGCAGTTAAGCGTGCTTGGGCGAGAGTAGTACTAGGATGGGTGACCTCCTGGGAAGTCCTCGTGTTGCACCTCTTTTTGTATTTCTTTTTTATGCTATTTTTTTTTTTCCTGGCCCAGACAATCAAACCATGACTTCACCTTTTCTATGCTCTTTTTGCTGACCCAGACAATCAAATCTTAAAGTACCTACAAAAAGGATCGCGAAATAGTGTAGCGAACTGTAAATTATAGCGGATACGCCTAAAAGATTTCAAATGGTCATAACTTTTGATAGAGTGGTCGGATTGGGATGCGTTAAAAATGAAAGTTTCTCGAAATGGGGAAGGGAATCCAATGGCCAGTTCCCAAAGGGGACCGTGAAATAGTGTAGCGAACTGCAAATTATCGCGTTCGGGGCCTTACCATTCCATGATTATCCAAACTCAAGCCCACTTGCAAACCCATATAGGCATTGATCGCGCATCACTTGACAGGTGCGATCATACCAGCACTAATGCACCGGATCCCATCAGAACTCCGCAGTTAAGCGTGCTTGGGCGAGAGTAGTACTAGGATGGGTGACCTCCTGGGAAGTCCTTGTGTTGCACCTCTTTTTGTATTTCTTTTTTATGCTATTTTTTTTTTCCTGGCCCAGACAATCAAACCATGACTTCACCTTTTCTATGCTCTTTTTGCTGACCCAGACAATCAAATCTTAAAGTACCTACAAAAAGGATCGCGAAATAGTGTAGCGAACTGTAAATTATAGCGGATACGCCTAAAAGATTTCAAATGGTCATAACTTTTGATAGAGTGGTCGGATTGGGATGCGTTAAAAATGAAAGTTTCTCGAAATGGGGAAGGGAATCCAATGGCCAGTTCCCAAAGGGGACCGTGAAATAGTGTAGCGAACTGCAAATTATCGCGTTCGGGGCCTTACCATTCCATGATTATCCAAACTCAAGCCCACTTGCAAACCCATATAGGCATTGATCGCGCATCACTTGACAGGTGCGATCATACCAGCACTAATGCACCGGATCCCATCAGAACTCCGCAGTTAAGCGTGCTTGGGCGAGAGTAGTACTAGGATGGGTGACCTCCTGGGAAGTCCTCGTGTTGCACCTCTTTTTGTATTTCTTTTTTATGCTATTTTTTTTTTCCTGGCCCAGACAATCAAACCATGACTTCACCTTTTCTATGCTCTTTTTGCTGACCCAGACAATCAAATCTTAAAGTACCTACAAAAAGGATCGCGAAATAGTGTAGCGAACTGTAAATTATAGCGGATACGCCTAAAAGATTTCAAATGGTCATAACTTTTGATAGAGTGGTCGGATTGGGATGCGTTAAAAATGAAAGTTTCTCGAAATGGGGAAGGGAATCCAATGGCCAGTTCCCAAAGGGGACCGTGAAATAGTGTAGCGAACTGCAAATTATCGCGTTCGGGGCCTTACCATTCCATGATTATCCAAACTCAAGCCCACTTGCAAACCCATATAGGCATTGATCGCGCATCACTTGACAGGTGCGATCATACCAGCACTAATGCACCGGATCCCATCAGAACTCCGCAGTTAAGCGTGCTTGGGCGAGAGTAGTACTAGGATGGGTGACCTCCTGGGAAGTCCTCGTGTTGCACCTCTTTTTGTATTTCTTTTTTATGCTATTTTTTTTTTCCTGGCCCAGACAATCAAACCATGACTTCACCTTTTCTATGCTCTTTTTGCTGACCCAGACAATCAAATCTTAAAGTACCTACAAAAAGGATCGCGAAATAGTGTAGCGAACTGTAAATTATAGCGGATACGCCTAAAAGATTTCAAATGGTCATAACTTTTGATAGAGTGGTCGGATTGGGATGCGTTAAAAATGAAAGTTTCTCGAAATGGGGAAGGGAATCCAATGGCCAGTTCCCAAAGGGGACCGTGAAATAGTGTAGCGAACTGCAAATTATCGCGTTCGGGGCCTTACCATTCCATGATTATCCAAACTCAAGCCCACTTGCAAACCCATATAGGCATTGATCGCGCATCACTTGACAGGTGCGATCATACCAGCACTAATGCACCGGATCCCATCAGAACTCCGCAGTTAAGCGTGCTTGGGCGAGAGTAGTACTAGGATGGGTGACCTCCTGGGAAGTCCTCGTGTTGCACCTCTTTTTGTATTTCTTTTTTATGCTATTTTTTTTTTCCTGGCCCAGACAATCAAACCATGACTTCACCTTTTCTATGCTCTTTTTGCTGACCCAGACAATCAAATCTTAAAGTACCTACAAAAAGGATCGCGAAATAGTGTAGCGAACTGTAAATTATAGCGGATACGCCTAAAAGATTTCAAATGGTCATAACTTTTGATAGAGTGGTCGGATTGGGATGCGTTAAAAATGAAAGTTTCTCGAAATGGGGAAGGGAATCCAATGGCCAGTTCCCAAAGGGGACCGTGAAATAGTGTAGCGAACTGCAAATTATCGCGTTCGGGGCCTTACCATTCCATGATTATCCAAACTCAAGCCCACTTGCAAACCCATATAGGCATTGATCGCGCATCACTTGACAGGTGCGATCATACCAGCACTAATGCACCGGATCCCATCAGAACTCCGCAGTTAAGCGTGCTTGGGCGAGAGTAGTACTAGGATGGGTGACCTCCTGGGAAGTCCTCGTGTTGCACCTCTTTTTGTATTTCTTTTTTATGCTATTTTTTTTTTCCTGGCCCAGACAATCAAACCATGACTTCACCTTTTCTATGCTCTTTTTGCTGACCCAGACAATCAAATCTTAAAGTACCTACAAAAAGGATCGCGAAATAGTGTAGCGAACTGTAAATTATAGCGGATACGCCTAAAAGATTTCAAATGGTCATAACTTTTGATAGAGTGGTCGGATTGGGATGCGTTAAAAATGAAAGTTTCTCGAAATGGGGAAGGGAATCCAATGGCCAGTTCCCAAAGGGGACCGTGAAATAGTGTAGCGAACTGCAAATTATCGCGTTCGGGGCCTTACCATTCCATGATTATCCAAACTCAAGCCCACTTGCAAACCCATATAGGCATTGATCGCGCATCACTTGACAGGTGCGATCATACCAGCACTAATGCACCGGATCCCATCAGAACTCCGCAGTTAAGCGTGCTTGGGCGAGAGTAGTACTAGGATGGGTGACCTCCTGGGAAGTCCTCGTGTTGCACCTCTTTTTGTATTTCTTTTTTATGCTATTTTTTTTTTCCTGGCCCAGACAATCAAACCATGACTTCACCTTTTCTATGCTCTTTTTGCTGACCCAGACAATCAAATCTTAAAGTACCTACAAAAAGGATCGCGAAATAGTGTAGCGAACTGTAAATTATAGCGGATACGCCTAAAAGATTTCAAATGGTCATAACTTTTGATAGAGTGGTCGGATTGGGATGCGTTAAAAATGAAAGTTTCTCGAAATGGGGAAGGGAATCCAATGGCCAGTTCCCAAAGGGGACCGTGAAATAGTGTAGCGAACTGCAAATTATCGCGTTCGGGGCCTTACCATTCCATGATTATCCAAACTCAAGCCCACTTGCAAACCCATATAGGCATTGATCGCGCATCACTTGACAGGTGCGATCATACCAGCACTAATGCACCGGATCCCATCAGAACTCCGCAGTTAAGCGTGCTTGGGCGAGAGTAGTACTAGGATGGGTGACCTCCTGGGAAGTCCTCGTGTTGCACCTCTTTTTGTATTTCTTTTTTATGCTATTTTTTTTTTCCTGGCCCAGACAATCAAACCATGACTTCACCTTTTCTATGCTCTTTTTGCTGACCCAGACAATCAAATCTTAAAGTACCTACAAAAAGGATCGCGAAATAGTGTAGCGAACTGTAAATTATAGCGGATACGCCTAAAAGATTTCAAATGGTCATAACTTTTGATAGAGTGGTCGGATTGGGATGCGTTAAAAATGAAAGTTTCTCGAAATGGGGAAGGGAATCCAATGGCCAGTTCCCAAAGGGGACCGTGAAATAGTGTAGCGAACTGCAAATTATCGCGTTCGGGGCCTTACCATTCCATGATTATCCAAACTCAAGCCCACTTGCAAACCCATATAGGCATTGATCGCGCATCACTTGACAGGTGCGATCATACCAGCACTAATGCACCGGATCCCATCAGAACTCCGCAGTTAAGCGTGCTTGGGCGAGAGTAGTACTAGGATGGGTGACCTCCTGGGAAGTCCTCGTGTTGCACCTCTTTTTGTATTTCTTTTTTATGCTATTTTTTTTTTCCTGGCCCAGACAATCAAACCATGACTTCACCTTTTCTATGCTCTTTTTGCTGACCCAGACAATCAAATCTTAAAGTACCTACAAAAAGGATCGCGAAATAGTGTAGCGAACTGTAAATTATAGCGGATACGCCTAAAAGATTTCAAATGGTCATAACTTTTGATAGAGTGGTCGGATTGGGATGCGTTAAAAATGAAAGTTTCTCGAAATGGGGAAGGGAATCCAATGGCCAGTTCCCAAAGGGGACCGTGAAATAGTGTAGCGAACTGCAAATTATCGCGTTCGGGGCCTTACCATTCCATGATTATCCAAACTCAAGCCCACTTGCAAACCCATATAGGCATTGATCGCGCATCACTTGACAGGTGCGATCATACCAGCACTAATGCACCGGATCCCATCAGAACTCCGCAGTTAAGCGTGCTTGGGCGAGAGTAGTACTAGGATGGGTGACCTCCTGGGAAGTCCTCGTGTTGCACCTCTTTTTGTATTTCTTTTTTATGCTATTTTTTTTTTCCTGGCCCAGACAATCAAACCATGACTTCACCTTTTCTATGCTCTTTTTGCTGACCCAGACAATCAAATCTTAAAGTACCTACAAAAAGGATCGCGAAATAGTGTAGCGAACTGTAAATTATAGCGGATACGCCTAAAAGATTTCAAATGGTCATAACTTTTGATAGAGTGGTCGGATTGGGATGCGTTAAAAATGAAAGTTTCTCGAAATGGGGAAGGGAATCCAATGGCCAGTTCCCAAAGGGGACCGTGAAATAGTGTAGCGAACTGCAAATTATCGCGTTCGGGGCCTTACCATTCCATGATTATCCAAACTCAAGCCCACTTGCAAACCCATATAGGCATTGATCGCGCATCACTTGACAGGTGCGATCATACCAGCACTAATGCACCGGATCCCATCAGAACTCCGCAGTTAAGCGTGCTTGGGCGAGAGTAGTACTAGGATGGGTGACCTCCTGGGAAGTCCTCGTGTTGCACCTCTTTTTGTATTTCTTTTTTATGCTATTTTTTTTTTCCTGGCCCAGACAATCAAACCATGACTTCACCTTTTCTATGCTCTTTTTGCTGACCCAGACAATCAAATCTTAAAGTACCTACAAAAAGGATCGCGAAATAGTGTAGCGAACTGTAAATTATAGCGGATACGCCTAAAAGATTTCAAATGGTCATAACTTTTGATAGAGTGGTCGGATTGGGATGCGTTAAAAATGAAAGTTTCTCGAAATGGGGAAGGGAATCCAATGGCCAGTTCCCAAAGGGGACCGTGAAATAGTGTAGCGAACTGCAAATTATCGCGTTCGGGGCCTTACCATTCCATGATTATCCAAACTCAAGCCCACTTGCAAACCCATATAGGCATTGATCGCGCATCACTTGACAGGTGCGATCATACCAGCACTAATGCACCGGATCCCATCAGAACTCCGCAGTTAAGCGTGCTTGGGCGAGAGTAGTACTAGGATGGGTGACCTCCTGGGAAGTCCTCGTGTTGCACCTCTTTTTGTATTTCTTTTTTATGCTATTTTTTTTTTCCTGGCCCAGACAATCAAACCATGACTTCACCTTTTCTATGCTCTTTTTGCTGACCCAGACAATCAAATCTTAAAGTACCTACAAAAAGGATCGCGAAATAGTGTAGCGAACTGTAAATTATAGCGGATACGCCTAAAAGATTTCAAATGGTCATAACTTTTGATAGAGTGGTCGGATTGGGATGCGTTAAAAATGAAAGTTTCTCGAAATGGGGAAGGGAATCCAATGGCCAGTTCCCAAAGGGGACCGTGAAATAGTGTAGCGAACTGCAAATTATCGCGTTCGGGGCCTTACCATTCCATGATTATCCAAACTCAAGCCCACTTGCAAACCCATATAGGCATTGATCGCGCATCACTTGACAGGTGCGATCATACCAGCACTAATGCACCGGATCCCATCAGAACTCCGCAGTTAAGCGTGCTTGGGCGAGAGTAGTACTAGGATGGGTGACCTCCTGGGAAGTCCTCGTGTTGCACCTCTTTTTGTATTTCTTTTTTATGCTATTTTTTTTTTCCTGGCCCAGACAATCAAACCATGACTTCACCTTTTCTATGCTCTTTTTGCTGACCCAGACAATCAAATCTTAAAGTACCTACAAAAAGGATCGCGAAATAGTGTAGCGAACTGTAAATTATAGCGGATACGCCTAAAAGATTTCAAATGGTCATAACTTTTGATAGAGTGGTCGGATTGGGATGCGTTAAAAATGAAAGTTTCTCGAAATGGGGAAGGGAATCCAATGGCCAGTTCCCAAAGGGGACCGTGAAATAGTGTAGCGAACTGCAAATTATCGCGTTCGGGGCCTTACCATTCCATGATTATCCAAACTCAAGCCCACTTGCAAACCCATATAGGCATTGATCGCGCATCACTTGACAGGTGCGATCATACCAGCACTAATGCACCGGATCCCATCAGAACTCCGCAGTTAAGCGTGCTTGGGCGAGAGTAGTACTAGGATGGGTGACCTCCTGGGAAGTCCTCGTGTTGCACCTCTTTTTGTATTTCTTTTTTATGCTATTTTTTTTTTCCTGGCCCAGACAATCAAACCATGACTTCACCTTTTCTATGCTCTTTTTGCTGACCCAGACAATCAAATCTTAAAGTACCTACAAAAAGGATCGCGAAATAGTGTAGCGAACTGTAAATTATAGCGGATACGCCTAAAAGATTTCAAATGGTCATAACTTTTGATAGAGTGGTCGGATTGGGATGCGTTAAAAATGAAAGTTTCTCGAAATGGGGAAGGGAATCCAATGGCCAGTTCCCAAAGGGGACCGTGAAATAGTGTAGCGAACTGCAAATTATCGCGTTCGGGGCCTTACCATTCCATGATTATCCAAACTCAAGCCCACTTGCAAACCCATATAGGCATTGATCGCGCATCACTTGACAGGTGCGATCATACCAGCACTAATGCACCGGATCCCATCAGAACTCCGCAGTTAAGCGTGCTTGGGCGAGAGTAGTACTAGGATGGGTGACCTCCTGGGAAGTCCTCGTGTTGCACCTCTTTTTGTATTTCTTTTTTATGCTATTTTTTTTTTCCTGGCCCAGACAATCAAACCATGACTTCACCTTTTCTATGCTCTTTTTGCTGACCCAGACAATCAAATCTTAAAGTACCTACAAAAAGGATCGCGAAATAGTGTAGCGAACTGTAAATTATAGCGGATACGCCTAAAAGATTTCAAATGGTCATAACTTTTGATAGAGTGGTCGGATTGGGATGCGTTAAAAATGAAAGTTTCTCGAAATGGGGAAGGGAATCCAATGGCCAGTTCCCAAAGGGGACCGTGAAATAGTGTAGCGAACTGCAAATTATCGCGTTCGGGGCCTTACCATTCCATGATTATCCAAACTCAAGCCCACTTGCAAACCCATATAGGCATTGATCGCGCATCACTTGACAGGTGCGATCATACCAGCACTAATGCACCGGATCCCATCAGAACTCCGCAGTTAAGCGTGCTTGGGCGAGAGTAGTACTAGGATGGGTGACCTCCTGGGAAGTCCTCGTGTTGCACCTCTTTTTGTATTTCTTTTTTATGCTATTTTTTTTTTCCTGGCCCAGACAATCAAACCATGACTTCACCTTTTCTATGCTCTTTTTGCTGACCCAGACAATCAAATCTTAAAGTACCTACAAAAAGGATCGCGAAATAGTGTAGCGAACTGTAAATTATAGCGGATACGCCTAAAAGATTTCAAATGGTCATAACTTTTGATAGAGTGGTCGGATTGGGATGCGTTAAAAATGAAAGTTTCTCGAAATGGGGAAGGGAATCCAATGGCCAGTTCCCAAAGGGGACCGTGAAATAGTGTAGCGAACTGCAAATTATCGCGTTCGGGGCCTTACCATTCCATGATTATCCAAACTCAAGCCCACTTGCAAACCCATATAGGCATTGATCGCGCATCACTTGACAGGTGCGATCATACCAGCACTAATGCACCGGATCCCATCAGAACTCCGCAGTTAAGCGTGCTTGGGCGAGAGTAGTACTAGGATGGGTGACCTCCTGGGAAGTCCTCGTGTTGCACCTCTTTTTGTATTTCTTTTTTATGCTATTTTTTTTTTCCTGGCCCAGACAATCAAACCATGACTTCACCTTTTCTATGCTCTTTTTGCTGACCCAGACAATCAAATCTTAAAGTACCTACAAAAAGGATCGCGAAATAGTGTAGCGAACTGTAAATTATAGCGGATACGCCTAAAAGATTTCAAATGGTCATAACTTTTGATAGAGTGGTCGGATTGGGATGCGTTAAAAATGAAAGTTTCTCGAAATGGGGAAGGGAATCCAATGGCCAGTTCCCAAAGGGGACCGTGAAATAGTGTAGCGAACTGCAAATTATCGCGTTCGGGGCCTTACCATTCCATGATTATCCAAACTCAAGCCCACTTGCAAACCCATATAGGCATTGATCGCGCATCACTTGACAGGTGCGATCATACCAGCACTAATGCACCGGATCCCATCAGAACTCCGCAGTTAAGCGTGCTTGGGCGAGAGTAGTACTAGGATGGGTGACCTCCTGGGAAGTCCTCGTGTTGCACCTCTTTTTGTATTTCTTTTTTATGCTATTTTTTTTTTCCTGGCCCAGACAATCAAACCATGACTTCACCTTTTCTATGCTCTTTTTGCTGACCCAGACAATCAAATCTTAAAGTACCTACAAAAAGGATCGCGAAATAGTGTAGCGAACTGTAAATTATAGCGGATACGCCTAAAAGATTTCAAATGGTCATAACTTTTGATAGAGTGGTCGGATTGGGATGCGTTAAAAATGAAAGTTTCTCGAAATGGGGAAGGGAATCCAATGGCCAGTTCCCAAAGGGGACCGTGAAATAGTGTAGCGAACTGCAAATTATCGCGTTCGGGGCCTTACCATTCCATGATTATCCAAACTCAAGCCCACTTGCAAACCCATATAGGCATTGATCGCGCATCACTTGACAGGTGCGATCATACCAGCACTAATGCACCGGATCCCATCAGAACTCCGCAGTTAAGCGTGCTTGGGCGAGAGTAGTACTAGGATGGGTGACCTCCTGGGAAGTCCTCGTGTTGCACCTCTTTTTGTATTTCTTTTTTATGCTATTTTTTTTTTCCTGGCCCAGACAATCAAACCATGACTTCACCTTTTCTATGCTCTTTTTGCTGACCCAGACAATCAAATCTTAAAGTACCTACAAAAAGGATCGCGAAATAGTGTAGCGAACTGTAAATTATAGCGGATACGCCTAAAAGATTTCAAATGGTCATAACTTTTGATAGAGTGGTCGGATTGGGATGCGTTAAAAATGAAAGTTTCTCGAAATGGGGAAGGGAATCCAATGGCCAGTTCCCAAAGGGGACCGTGAAATAGTGTAGCGAACTGCAAATTATCGCGTTCGGGGCCTTACCATTCCATGATTATCCAAACTCAAGCCCACTTGCAAACCCATATAGGCATTGATCGCGCATCACTTGACAGGTGCGATCATACCAGCACTAATGCACCGGATCCCATCAGAACTCCGCAGTTAAGCGTGCTTGGGCGAGAGTAGTACTAGGATGGGTGACCTCCTGGGAAGTCCTCGTGTTGCACCTCTTTTTGTATTTCTTTTTTATGCTATTTT
This sequence comes from Phaseolus coccineus, assembly GCA_037954025.1. Taxonomy (NCBI): domain Eukaryota; kingdom Viridiplantae; phylum Streptophyta; class Magnoliopsida; order Fabales; family Fabaceae; genus Phaseolus; species Phaseolus coccineus. The sequence continues at coordinate 5,840 of JAYMYR010000024.1, read as the reverse complement.
TTTTTTCCTGGCCCAGACAATCAAACCATGACTTCACCTTTTCTATGCTCTTTTTGCTGACCCAGACAATCAAATCTTAAAGTACCTACAAAAAGGATCGCGAAATAGTGTAGCGAACTGTAAATTATAGCGGATACGCCTAAAAGATTTCAAATGGTCATAACTTTTGATAGAGTGGTCGGATTGGGATGCGTTAAAAATGAAAGTTTCTCGAAATGGGGAAGGGAATCCAATGGCCAGTTCCCAAAGGGGACCGTGAAATAGTGTAGCGAACTGCAAATTATCGCGTTCGGGGCCTTACCATTCCATGATTATCCAAACTCAAGCCCACTTGCAAACCCATATAGGCATTGATCGCGCATCACTTGACAGGTGCGATCATACCAGCACTAATGCACCGGATCCCATCAGAACTCCGCAGTTAAGCGTGCTTGGGCGAGAGTAGTACTAGGATGGGTGACCTCCTGGGAAGTCCTCGTGTTGCACCTCTTTTTGTATTTCTTTTTTATGCTATTTTTTTTTTCCTGGCCCAGACAATCAAACCATGACTTCACCTTTTCTATGCTCTTTTTGCTGACCCAGACAATCAAATCTTAAAGTACCTACAAAAAGGATCGCGAAATAGTGTAGCGAACTGTAAATTATAGCGGATACGCCTAAAAGATTTCAAATGGTCATAACTTTTGATAGAGTGGTCGGATTGGGATGCGTTAAAAATGAAAGTTTCTCGAAATGGGGAAGGGAATCCAATGGCCAGTTCCCAAAGGGGACCGTGAAATAGTGTAGCGAACTGCAAATTATCGCGTTCGGGGCCTTACCATTCCATGATTATCCAAACTCAAGCCCACTTGCAAACCCATATAGGCATTGATCGCGCATCACTTGACAGGTGCGATCATACCAGCACTAATGCACCGGATCCCATCAGAACTCCGCAGTTAAGCGTGCTTGGGCGAGAGTAGTACTAGGATGGGTGACCTCCTGGGAAGTCCTCGTGTTGCACCTCTTTTTGTATTTCTTTTTTATGCTATTTTTTTTTTCCTGGCCCAGACAATCAAACCATGACTTCACCTTTTCTATGCTCTTTTTGCTGACCCAGACAATCAAATCTTAAAGTACCTACAAAAAGGATCGCGAAATAGTGTAGCGAACTGTAAATTATAGCGGATACGCCTAAAAGATTTCAAATGGTCATAACTTTTGATAGAGTGGTCGGATTGGGATGCGTTAAAAATGAAAGTTTCTCGAAATGGGGAAGGGAATCCAATGGCCAGTTCCCAAAGGGGACCGTGAAATAGTGTAGCGAACTGCAAATTATCGCGTTCGGGGCCTTACCATTCCATGATTATCCAAACTCAAGCCCACTTGCAAACCCATATAGGCATTGATCGCGCATCACTTGACAGGTGCGATCATACCAGCACTAATGCACCGGATCCCATCAGAACTCCGCAGTTAAGCGTGCTTGGGCGAGAGTAGTACTAGGATGGGTGACCTCCTGGGAAGTCCTCGTGTTGCACCTCTTTTTGTATTTCTTTTTTATGCTATTTTTTTTTTCCTGGCCCAGACAATCAAACCATGACTTCACCTTTTCTATGCTCTTTTTGCTGACCCAGACAATCAAATCTTAAAGTACCTACAAAAAGGATCGCGAAATAGTGTAGCGAACTGTAAATTATAGCGGATACGCCTAAAAGATTTCAAATGGTCATAACTTTTGATAGAGTGGTCGGATTGGGATGCGTTAAAAATGAAAGTTTCTCGAAATGGGGAAGGGAATCCAATGGCCAGTTCCCAAAGGGGACCGTGAAATAGTGTAGCGAACTGCAAATTATCGCGTTCGGGGCCTTACCATTCCATGATTATCCAAACTCAAGCCCACTTGCAAACCCATATAGGCATTGATCGCGCATCACTTGACAGGTGCGATCATACCAGCACTAATGCACCGGATCCCATCAGAACTCCGCAGTTAAGCGTGCTTGGGCGAGAGTAGTACTAGGATGGGTGACCTCCTGGGAAGTCCTCGTGTTGCACCTCTTTTTGTATTTCTTTTTTATGCTATTTTTTTTTTCCTGGCCCAGACAATCAAACCATGACTTCACCTTTTCTATGCTCTTTTTGCTGACCCAGACAATCAAATCTTAAAGTACCTACAAAAAGGATCGCGAAATAGTGTAGCGAACTGTAAATTATAGCGGATACGCCTAAAAGATTTCAAATGGTCATAACTTTTGATAGAGTGGTCGGATTGGGATGCGTTAAAAATGAAAGTTTCTCGAAATGGGGAAGGGAATCCAATGGCCAGTTCCCAAAGGGGACCGTGAAATAGTGTAGCGAACTGCAAATTATCGCGTTCGGGGCCTTACCATTCCATGATTATCCAAACTCAAGCCCACTTGCAAACCCATATAGGCATTGATCGCGCATCACTTGACAGGTGCGATCATACCAGCACTAATGCACCGGATCCCATCAGAACTCCGCAGTTAAGCGTGCTTGGGCGAGAGTAGTACTAGGATGGGTGACCTCCTGGGAAGTCCTCGTGTTGCACCTCTTTTTGTATTTCTTTTTTATGCTATTTTTTTTTTCCTGGCCCAGACAATCAAACCATGACTTCACCTTTTCTATGCTCTTTTTGCTGACCCAGACAATCAAATCTTAAAGTACCTACAAAAAGGATCGCGAAATAGTGTAGCGAACTGTAAATTATAGCGGATACGCCTAAAAGATTTCAAATGGTCATAACTTTTGATAGAGTGGTCGGATTGGGATGCGTTAAAAATGAAAGTTTCTCGAAATGGGGAAGGGAATCCAATGGCCAGTTCCCAAAGGGGACCGTGAAATAGTGTAGCGAACTGCAAATTATCGCGTTCGGGGCCTTACCATTCCATGATTATCCAAACTCAAGCCCACTTGCAAACCCATATAGGCATTGATCGCGCATCACTTGACAGGTGCGATCATACCAGCACTAATGCACCGGATCCCATCAGAACTCCGCAGTTAAGCGTGCTTGGGCGAGAGTAGTACTAGGATGGGTGACCTCCTGGGAAGTCCTCGTGTTGCACCTCTTTTTGTATTTCTTTTTTATGCTATTTTTTTTTTCCTGGCCCAGACAATCAAACCATGACTTCACCTTTTCTATGCTCTTTTTGCTGACCCAGACAATCAAATCTTAAAGTACCTACAAAAAGGATCGCGAAATAGTGTAGCGAACTGTAAATTATAGCGGATACGCCTAAAAGATTTCAAATGGTCATAACTTTTGATAGAGTGGTCGGATTGGGATGCGTTAAAAATGAAAGTTTCTCGAAATGGGGAAGGGAATCCAATGGCCAGTTCCCAAAGGGGACCGTGAAATAGTGTAGCGAACTGCAAATTATCGCGTTCGGGGCCTTACCATTCCATGATTATCCAAACTCAAGCCCACTTGCAAACCCATATAGGCATTGATCGCGCATCACTTGACAGGTGCGATCATACCAGCACTAATGCACCGGATCCCATCAGAACTCCGCAGTTAAGCGTGCTTGGGCGAGAGTAGTACTAGGATGGGTGACCTCCTGGGAAGTCCTCGTGTTGCACCTCTTTTTGTATTTCTTTTTTATGCTATTTTTTTTTTCCTGGCCCAGACAATCAAACCATGACTTCACCTTTTCTATGCTCTTTTTGCTGACCCAGACAATCAAATCTTAAAGTACCTACAAAAAGGATCGCGAAATAGTGTAGCGAACTGTAAATTATAGCGGATACGCCTAAAAGATTTCAAATGGTCATAACTTTTGATAGAGTGGTCGGATTGGGATGCGTTAAAAATGAAAGTTTCTCGAAATGGGGAAGGGAATCCAATGGCCAGTTCCCAAAGGGGACCGTGAAATAGTGTAGCGAACTGCAAATTATCGCGTTCGGGGCCTTACCATTCCATGATTATCCAAACTCAAGCCCACTTGCAAACCCATATAGGCATTGATCGCGCATCACTTGACAGGTGCGATCATACCAGCACTAATGCACCGGATCCCATCAGAACTCCGCAGTTAAGCGTGCTTGGGCGAGAGTAGTACTAGGATGGGTGACCTCCTGGGAAGTCCTCGTGTTGCACCTCTTTTTGTATTTCTTTTTTATGCTATTTTTTTTTTCCTGGCCCAGACAATCAAACCATGACTTCACCTTTTCTATGCTCTTTTTGCTGACCCAGACAATCAAATCTTAAAGTACCTACAAAAAGGATCGCGAAATAGTGTAGCGAACTGTAAATTATAGCGGATACGCCTAAAAGATTTCAAATGGTCATAACTTTTGATAGAGTGGTCGGATTGGGATGCGTTAAAAATGAAAGTTTCTCGAAATGGGGAAGGGAATCCAATGGCCAGTTCCCAAAGGGGACCGTGAAATAGTGTAGCGAACTGCAAATTATCGCGTTCGGGGCCTTACCATTCCATGATTATCCAAACTCAAGCCCACTTGCAAACCCATATAGGCATTGATCGCGCATCACTTGACAGGTGCGATCATACCAGCACTAATGCACCGGATCCCATCAGAACTCCGCAGTTAAGCGTGCTTGGGCGAGAGTAGTACTAGGATGGGTGACCTCCTGGGAAGTCCTCGTGTTGCACCTCTTTTTGTATTTCTTTTTTATGCTATTTTTTTTTTCCTGGCCCAGACAATCAAACCATGACTTCACCTTTTCTATGCTCTTTTTGCTGACCCAGACAATCAAATCTTAAAGTACCTACAAAAAGGATCGCGAAATAGTGTAGCGAACTGTAAATTATAGCGGATACGCCTAAAAGATTTCAAATGGTCATAACTTTTGATAGAGTGGTCGGATTGGGATGCGTTAAAAATGAAAGTTTCTCGAAATGGGGAAGGGAATCCAATGGCCAGTTCCCAAAGGGGACCGTGAAATAGTGTAGCGAACTGCAAATTATCGCGTTCGGGGCCTTACCATTCCATGATTATCCAAACTCAAGCCCACTTGCAAACCCATATAGGCATTGATCGCGCATCACTTGACAGGTGCGATCATACCAGCACTAATGCACCGGATCCCATCAGAACTCCGCAGTTAAGCGTGCTTGGGCGAGAGTAGTACTAGGATGGGTGACCTCCTGGGAAGTCCTCGTGTTGCACCTCTTTTTGTATTTCTTTTTTATGCTATTTTTTTTTTCCTGGCCCAGACAATCAAACCATGACTTCACCTTTTCTATGCTCTTTTTGCTGACCCAGACAATCAAATCTTAAAGTACCTACAAAAAGGATCGCGAAATAGTGTAGCGAACTGTAAATTATAGCGGATACGCCTAAAAGATTTCAAATGGTCATAACTTTTGATAGAGTGGTCGGATTGGGATGCGTTAAAAATGAAAGTTTCTCGAAATGGGGAAGGGAATCCAATGGCCAGTTCCCAAAGGGGACCGTGAAATAGTGTAGCGAACTGCAAATTATCGCGTTCGGGGCCTTACCATTCCATGATTATCCAAACTCAAGCCCACTTGCAAACCCATATAGGCATTGATCGCGCATCACTTGACAGGTGCGATCATACCAGCACTAATGCACCGGATCCCATCAGAACTCCGCAGTTAAGCGTGCTTGGGCGAGAGTAGTACTAGGATGGGTGACCTCCTGGGAAGTCCTCGTGTTGCACCTCTTTTTGTATTTCTTTTTTATGCTATTTTTTTTTTCCTGGCCCAGACAATCAAACCATGACTTCACCTTTTCTATGCTCTTTTTGCTGACCCAGACAATCAAATCTTAAAGTACCTACAAAAAGGATCGCGAAATAGTGTAGCGAACTGTAAATTATAGCGGATACGCCTAAAAGATTTCAA